>VXBX01003166.1:19889-44261 GCA_013400415.1 Scytalopus superciliaris | reverse complement strand
ATAAAAGACGCGCCCACTGAGGGGCGGGGTCTCTATTGGGACCGCCCAGCGGGGCGAGGCCGGGCGCGAATTCCCATTCCCCATTCCCGATTCCAAATCCCGGCTCCCCAATCCCGGCTCCCCATTCCCGGCCCCCTAATCCCGTATATCCCAGAGTATTTAGGGCTGGGCGGGACCTCTGGAGATGTCCCAGCCCAAGCCCCCCCACCCAGAGCGGGTGGCACAGGAATGTGTCCGGGGGGGGTTGGGATGTCTGCGGAGAGGGACACTCCANTTGGGATGTCTGCGGAGAGGGAGACTCCATGGACAGCTCCTCGCCATAAAGAAGTTGTTCCTCGTGCTGAGGTGGAGCTTCCGGTGTTTTATTTTCTGGCCATGGCTCCTCATCCTGTCTCTGGGCACCACCCAAAAGAGCCTGGCACCATCCCCTTAGCATCCACCTCTGAGACATTCAAATGCACCGATGGGATCCCCTGTCGATCTTCTCTTCTCTTCTCTTCTCTTCTCTTCTCTTCTCTTCTCTTCTCTTCTCTTCTCTTCTCTTCTCTTCTCTTCTCTTCTCTTCTCTTCTCTTCTCTTCTCTTCTCTTCTCTTCTCTTCTCTTCTCTTCTCTTCTCTTCTCTTCTCTTCTCTTCTCTTCTCTTCTCNCATCCCTTCCCTTCCCCATCCCTGTGGCCCTTTGCCGGACCCTCCCTGGTGGCTCCTTGTCCCGTGCTGAGGAGCCCCGAACAGGCACAGCATTCCAGATGTGGCCCCAGCAGGGGCAACAGAGGGGCAGCAGCTCCTCCCTCGCCCTGCTCTTCCCGACACATCCCAGGAAACCACTGGCCCTCCTGGCCGGTAACTCCAGCACACATCTTGCCCTGCGAGCTGTCCATGAGCCAGCAGTGTGCCCTTGTGGATGGAATCCTGGGATTAGGATCTGCCATTAGGAAGAGCATGGCCAGCAGGCGGAGGGAGGTGATGCTGCCCCTCTATGCAGCCACATCTGGAGTGCTGTGTCCCGTTCTGGGCTCCTCAGTCCAGGAGAGATGTGGAGCCCCCTTGGAGCAGGACCAGCAGAGGGCTGCGAGGATGAGTAAGGGACTGGAGCATCTCTCACGAGGAAAGGCTGAAGGAGTTGAGCCTCTTCACCCTTGGGATGACTGAGAGGGGACCTCATTAATGTGTATGAACACCTAAAGGGTGGGTGGCAAGGAGGTGGACTCAGGCTCTTCTCAGTGATGCCAACCAGGAGAACAAGAGGCAATGGGCAGAAACTGATGCATAGGAAGTTCCACCTGAACAGGAGGAAGAACTTTGCTGTGCAGGTGACTGTGCACAGATTGCCCAGAGAGGGTGTGGAGTCTCCCTCACTGGAGATAATCAAGAACCACCTGGATGCAATCCTGTCTCGTGTGCTCTGGGATGACCCTTCCTGAGCAGGGAGGTTGGACCAGACGACCCACTGTGGTCCCTTCTGTTAAAAGCCCCCGGAGAAGGTGACTGTGTTTTGCAGTGAAATCCAGATTGTTTGGCATCCTTGACAAGTTTTGTGCCGGGGTTTGGTTGATGCTCTGCCTTTCTGATGTGTGCAGTGAAGCACCCACAGGAAGCTGCTGCCTTTGTAAAAAAAAATGGCAAAAATGCATTGCCAGGGAGGCCTTCTTGTGATCTATCCATGTGAGGCTGCGGGAAGGAAGTAATAAAGGTATTTAATGATGACAAGCAAAAAGGTAAATGAGAGCAATAACAGCAGAATGCATACAGAGCATAATGGCCAAAGGAGTCAGGCAAAGAGCTGAGAAGAAAGGTACCTAAAGGCACTTTTTGGAAAATGTGCAAATTAGATGTAACTTGAAAATACATAAAATGTAGTTACTATTAATCATATCAGGCTATAAAATGGCAGTGTTGTGTTTTCTATAACCATGTGCAGAAGTATTTAACATACATAAACACTGCAGGACAATAGGTATCTATTTAGGAAATTCAAGTTTTTAGGTTTGCACTGTTTTAAAAGATTTCCTTTACCTTATCCAGTGCTAGTGTAGTAAATCAGTATGTATTATAGATAGTGCACCAGCATTTAAAATCATATTTTAAACAGTATTTATTAAGTGACAAACATCTAAAAGAAAATGTGTACTTTGGGTTGACTTTAAAAAAAAAACAGGAATTTGAACCCCCTCTAACCTTTCAGAAAAGTATCTGTGTCTGAGAAAGGGGATTAGTGATTTTTGAGGAAAATACTTGGAGCCATCTTCTTGAGAGGTTTTTGGTTTGGGTTTCCTTTACCTGGGTTGAGGGATTCCACATTTTGCAAACACTGTGATTTTTTGTGACAATGTGGGTGGTGCTTTTTGCTGTCTCCATGGTACAAGTAACTCCCCTTGTGACTCCAGTAAATATATTCAAGCCTTGCACGTGATCAGCTGGGATTTTCTAGTTTCCTCTAAATAATTTCTCTAGATATCTGTAATACACCTTACTGTTATGGATGTAAGTGAAGTGATTACACTGGAAGTTCCACCTGAACACGAGGAACAACTTTACTGTGTGGGTGACTGAGTACTGGAAGAGATTGCCAAGAGAGCTTGTGGAATGTCTCACACTGGAGATACTCAAAAGCCATCTGAACACAGTGATGACCTCCAGTGGTCCCTTCCAGCCTTACCCATTTTGTGGCTCTGTGAGTGTGCCGTAATGACCCAGTGGAAGGAGGAAGATAGCAGGAAAAAGCAAACTGCACCACTAAGTTGGATTGACTAAGGAACCTGTGACTGGACAGAAGGAACCTGGGTATCTTGACTAGTAAGAGTGAGAACAGACCCACTGACAGATGTGATCTGATATTCCCTAATATCTGAGGCTTGTGGATGTCTTATTGTAATTTTTAAAAAAATTCGTAAATGTAGAATTTAGGCTGCTTGATTTTGACTCTGGAGGTCTCTGCTTATTGGTGAAGAACATGCATTTTTCCATTTGCAATGTATTTTTCTATTTCTATTACCTATATTGCATCATTCAGACTGGAGGAAGTGTAGAGTGGAGTGTAGGCTGGAGAATGTTCTCTTTAAATAAAGCAGAAGAGTAAACGACGAGCAGGATGCTTATTATTGATCTCACAGATGCTTTTGCAGTTTGCAATATGAACACGTATGGATTACTGGTAAAGCTGGAAAGCAAATTGCATTTTCTTTTATCGTTTGTAAAAATGAAGTTAGGCCTTATGAAAGGTACTGGATTCAGGCTCTGGGGACTTAACTTCTCTGTTTATCCGGGAAATAGATATTGTACATCACAAGCAGAGGCAGTGGAAGTATTAAAGATCTCAAAGTTCTCACACTGGCTGTCTGCACTTCTCCTTCTTGACCAACTCAAGGTACCAGTAGGGAAGCTTAGTCTGTGCACAGGTTGAATCCTTTGTTTTTCTTCTGGAATATGTAAATGGAGGTACACAATAATGCTGTTGGCTGTAGTTTTATTGACAAGAGCTTTTGCTCACTACAGTCTAGTTTAGAAATGCCAGCTTCATAATAGGCTTTGTTGCCTTTGTTGTCTAGCTTGGATGGTTTTCCTGCTCTTTGAATATGAGCATTTCTAATTTCTCAGCTGTGAAATGGTACCCATGCCCTATATAGCAGGTTGAGAATTAACCAGAATGTTAGGCATTTTGTGTTTGTGGAAGGGTACATAAATAAAGAATATTTATAACAGGTGCACATCTTGCATTTTACTGATGGGTTATGGGCAGTAATATCCTTGTGGCACAGGGTGTGTTCCTATTAAGAATTTAAAGGAGTAAGAAATATTTCCTGTGTGTGCAAAAATTGCCCAATACAGACGTGTTGGCCCATGAAACCCACGCATAGATATACCATTAATGACACAAGGATCCATAAACATTTTCACCTGGGTGATAAGTAAATGGAGATAATGAAACAGACCAATGAGGGGTTTTATAAATTTCAAAATGAAAGGCAAATTAATACCATTTTCAAATGCTTGAACCTACCTCTCAGATCTGTGTTATTGGTATAAGTAATTTTAGAATCTGCTATGTTGAATACATCATGACATATGCAAATAAGGATGCAGTTTGTGAGTCTTGACACAGCTAAAACCAATGTAATTTCCTGGTTTAATGTCTTTACCAAAAATAGCGGGGAGTGGCATGCAAAGCAGCCTATTTTTTTCTGTGAAATTTTTTATAGGGTTTACATTGGAGACAATTAAGTATTATACAAAGTAAGTATTTTGCTTAGATGCAAGTGCATTTTTGGCTGTCGTAACTGGTCATCCACTGAGTTAGTGGGAGTTAAGTGAACCTAGAAACTTGGTTGACAAAAAGAAGAACGTCTCTTTCCCTCTGTAGCTTGGGCAAGAGGGAGGGGGGAAAAGCAATTGTTCTCTTCTGTTAACAAATACAAAGGTGTAACTGGTAATTTAAACTGCATGTTTCACAGTAAGATTTTTCTGCCAGCTTTGTACAGGTTTGTAGTGCTGTTACTCTGAGACACAGTAGAATGAGACCAAAATAAATAAGACACATGTAGAAGAAAGACTCGGTGGGCTTGTAGCTAGGAATATTTTTAAAATTAGGAATAAGTGCCCATGCAAATTGGGGATGGCTAGTTAAGTATCACAGTATCAATTCAATTAAAAATTCATATATTTTAATGCATATGTTGTTAAAATGTATATGTTATTTAGGCTTCTCTAATGAATGTTTTCTGAATACTTTCCTGTAATTTTCTGTGCTTAAATTCCAGCTGCAATGATTTTTCTTAGCCTAATTTCAAAACCCCACTTCTAATGTAATCCTTGTACTACTGCATTTTACTGCCTCAGAAACTAAATTGTGGTTTTAACAGTAACAAAAAGCTCTATGATTATAGAATACTGTGTTTGAAACGCGTGATACATCACTTCATATTCAAGGGAAAGCTATTGTATCTAGAATTATAAAGTTAAATTAAGGTTCTGCCTTCTGACATTACAAAGTACTGTAATACTGATTTTTAAATTTTTAAATTGCACTTAAAACAAGGAACATAGGGCCAGACAGATAATCTATCAAGTGTTGATAACAGTCTAGGTACAACTTCATTATTTCTGTCTCGTCACTGGTGCATATAAATGCTAGTACTTAGAAATGCAAACAGTAAGTGATTTTTTTTCAGAGAGAGTGGATGTGTAGATGTATATTCTACAACTTGGTTGGGACAACAACATAGGGAATTTTGCCATTGTAACTGGTTGATATCAGAAAAATTGTGCTTAAGCCAGGATGCATTCAAATTGTTTTGTACTTTGTGATCAGAGGTGGTTGAAGTAACTTTACCGGTCAGTTTAGGACACAAGCAGCCTTCTTTGGAATAACTTCCTTTTATTCATACACGGTTCTGAACAGGCCTATGACTTGAAATTGGCAGCATTACACTGATGACACTCCAGAGCATGGGAGTAAAAGCTGTTTCGCTTGTGCCTGCAGGTCTTTTGTTACGCTGGAGACAATGGCAGAGTAAGTACTAGTGAGGCAGGTTGATTGATAGAATGTTTTCTATAAAAAAATTTCTCACCGTCCTATTGCATGATTTTTGTAATAGTTTAGGGCCTTCTAGACTGTAAATAATAGAGTGTGTGGTGGCTGCGCAAAGTTTGAAGTCAGGCCCTGCTTCCAAAGAGTGAAGATGTGATGGATGTTTTTTCTTGAAGTGTAAGATTTGGTAGGTTTGCTGAGTAAGGATGTAGCTGTTCATACATCCTGGAGGTCTGCAATGTCTATTTTGATAAATGTTGAGGGGTATCTGTACTTGAAAGGTAACCTAAGAACAAGTATTAGGTCACACCAAAGGTCTGTTTAGTCATTCTCTGGGATGGAGTCCAGAGAGCTGAGGATGCTTTAAAATAATTCTCCTCTTAGCATAGCCCCCTGGCTTCTGCTAGGAACTTGTGTGGATGTTATGTATATATTGTTTAATGGCGTCTAGTAGATATCTCCAACACTTTGTCTATCTTGCTTTGAAGCCATTTAAGTTTTTAGCCTCTGTAATGTTCAGTTAAGAAGCTTTAACAGATTACCAGCCTGGGACTGGAGTGCTGCAAAGGTCACGGAACTGATAAGTGAAGATGCCATGGAATGGTTAGGGTTGGAAGAGACCTGGTCAGGGACACACACCTTCTGTTAGACCAGGTTGTTGATAACCCCATCCAGTTTGGCCTTGGACACTTCCAGGGATGAGCCATCCACAATTTCTCTGGGCAACCTGTGCCAGTGCCCCGTCAGATTCATAGTAAACTGTTGTTGTGATGGTAAAAAAAAAAGCAGCAAAGCAGCATATTTACAGCAAGCAAACTAAAACACTTTATTGTTTATCACACACTGTTATATACAGTTGCAGTGGTTATTTGTCACTTTTTGATAGGTGCTTTCCCTTATATTTCTCCAGGAACAAAACTTCTTATTGGTAACTTTTAAGTGTTGTAACTTGCAGCCTATCCCCAGCTATCTCTTCCACATTCTTGTTCATGTTCTTTCTCCATCCGTGTGCCTTCTTTTAAGGATACACCACAAAGTTGTCAAACTTAATGTCAGCACTCAGGGGATCAGCAGACCCGCTGTCCACCACCACAGTAAATAATTTCTTCCTGATGTCTAATCCAAGCCTAGCCTCCTTCTATGTCATGCCATTGGCCCTCATCCTGTCCCTCTCTGAGTTTACTGAAGGCCCTGTTTCGTTACTGCAAGGTGCTACAAAGTCTCCCCAGAGCCTTCTCTTCTCCAGGCTGAACAACTCCAACTCTCTCAGCCTGCGTTTGTAGAAGAGGTGCTGCAGCCCTCTGATTATCTTCACTACCCTCCTCTGGACTTGCTCCAGCAGGTCCACGTCCTTCTTGCACTGGTGCCCCCAGGGCTGGATGCAGCAGTCCAAGTGTGGTCACATGAGAGTGGAGTAGAGGGGGAGAATCACCTCCCTCACCCTGCTGGTCGCACTTGTTTTGGTGTAGCCCAGGATATGATTGGCTTTCTGGGCAACTTGCTTGAGAGTGTGCTCAATCCCACTGTCCATGTCACCAACAAAAGTGCTGAACAGTGACAGTCCCAACACTGCCCCCCAGGGAATGTCACTCGTCGCTGGTCTCCACTTGGACACTGGGCACACAACTCTTCAAGAGCAACCACCCAGCCAATTCTTTATCCACCAGGTATTCCACTCATCAAATCCCCAGTTTACAGATGATGACACAATGTGGGACAGTGTCAAATGCTTTGGACAAACCCAGGTAGATAGCTTAAACTTCTCTATCCTCATTCACCATCCCTTTAACCCTGTGCATGGAAGGCCACCAGATTTGTCAGGCTGTCACAAGTCACTCCCTTATTTTCCATGTGGCTTAGCATGGTTTCCAGGAGGATGTGCTCCATGATCTTGGCAGGCACAGAGGTGAGACTGAAGAGCTTGTACTTTCCCAGGTCTTCTTTTTTTTCCTCTTTAAAAATGGGGGTCATACTTCCCCTTTTCCAGTAAGTGGGAACTTCAACACAATGCCATAACTCCTCAGATATGATGGATGGTGACTTAGCCACTTCCTCAACCATTTTAGATACACATATGCACTATACAATATTTTGAGGTACGTAAATGTGGAAGTAGGTGTTTGACAAGCAAGGTTTGTTCCTGAACGACAACGCAAACACATTTTTTGGTATCAAGTGGGTATTAGAAAGGAAAGATTGATCTTTTTCAGAAGAAGGAAAGGAGAATATGAGGTCTTTTTTATACTTCTGATTGGTAGCTTTGGGGAGAGAATAAGTTTGAACAGGCTGAGCTGGAGCATGATACTTTTAGATAAGCATCAAAATATTTTATATTGTGTTGAAATAAATTTGAATTCACGAGTTTCTGAAGTTTATTCATTATTATGACTTAATTCCTCTTAAAAGAGCGTTGTATTAATTTTTACACTACATTGGTTTCTTCTTCTGAATTATTTTATAAAATTAGTTAATAATTTGAAAGAACTCTGTGTACTTTGCTGATGTGCTAGAAAAATAAAGTCAGCTGGGAATTATCCACAATTGCAGTTAAAAGCAATATACTGTATTTATTACTACAGACCTGTTATAATAAATAATGGGTTTTATACTCATTCTTAAATTTTCTGAAGGCAACATTGTAAAAAACTCCATATCATAATGTAATCTGAAGAAACTAACGTTATGCATGGGAAGGTATTGAAATGAATTTTCACATCACTTGTTTTGTACTCATGGGTGTTTTTATGATATTTTATAGTGTCTTATGGGTATCTTTCAAAACCAAAGCAGCACTCCTGTGAAGAAGTTTCGTCACTGCTTTATGGGCATCAGAACTGGTATGCTGCAAGAAACAATGATATGCTCATGTTTATGTGGACTTCACATGGACAGTGTCTAAGGCAGGAAGGGAACGCAGATCTCCCTCTTGTGTTAATTCTTTCTTGTGTTTTAGAAGGTTTGGGAACTTGTTTTCTGTGTGTGCCAAACCATTTTTAAAATAAATTCTGTTAAACTATCCCAATCTCTACCCTGCAGTTATCCAAGAATGGATCCATATGATAGCTAAGAATACCCACTGAAACTGTTTGCGACTGAGCCTATTTCTCCTTGCCCCAAATCAACATAAAATTAAATCTTTCATGTGTGAAAAGACCACAGAGAATTTACAGGGATTGTGCCCAAATTTGTGCTTTACTCATTACACAAACATTCAAGAGGGGACAGTGTAAAAGGTGTTTTAAATTCTAGAAGATAGCAAGAAATTGGAAAAAAAACCAGAGTCCAAAATAGTTTGGATACTATTTATATTAAATTTTGAATGTTCTGTTTTATAATTTTATTGGCACAATTTTTATAGCAACTGAGTCACTCCTGTAGACATTGTTATTAAAAAAGCACTACATTTCTTTGAGTGCTTATTGAGTTATCATGGGTACTTCATGTTTTATTTAATTTTTATTAACAATTCATGCATTCAATAGAAGGGAAAAGTTTACAGATTTTGCATGAAATTGCTAATTCCACACTCTGTGAATACCCATTACTCCATGAAGCAAATAACACAAAAAAGAATGTGGGGTTTTTTTTTGTTTGTTAAAAAAAACAAACAAAAAAACCCCCAACAAACAAACCCCAATTTTTGCCCTTAATTTTTTCCCTGGAAATAGTAATTGCAGTAAAATAGCACGCTGTCTCCAAATATGTTGAAATGTCAGACTATTTACTGCCATAATATAGATGCATAAAGAAACTGGTTTTACTTTACCGAGTAAACAACCAAGAATATTTTGATTATGAATATGTAAGCGTCACTTATATATGGGGTGACTGACTTTTTCATATCTGTCAAATCTACACAGATTAAGAGTCTGATGTAAATGTCAATATGAATCCAAGTATGACAGCTCTATTTATTTCTAAACATGATGTACAGTGCGGTGCCTGTTTCTGTAACCAAGTGTGCCTGAAAATTAAGTGTGTCATATGCATTCATTTAAAGAAACAGTCTGCTAAAGACGTCATATAAAGAAAAATATCCTTTTCAAGAAGGGAATTTGTTACTTGACTGTTTTAATGTGAATTGTTTCTTCTTTGCAGCATGTCTACTATGTCGTTGGTAGCCAACCTGATTACCCCATATCATAAAAATTTAGTACCTTTCTACTGCAGTAGTTACTGGGTTATTGTTCATTTTGAAGGTATAATCAAGTCCATAAATTGCTAACTCTGCTGCTGAATTTAGGCCAATAATCTAAAGTCTTTTTTTCCCTTGTGGTCCATCTTGCAAGCTTTTTTCCTTTGCTAAGCAGTTTAAACTGATATTTACAAATAAGATAAGTAGCATTATAACATGCTTATTATTCTCAGTTTATTACAGTTGTATTCTGATTGCTTGCCTGTGTTGAAGGTAGTCTATTTCTGCCTTTTTTCCTCTTCTTCTGGACCAACACAGCATTATTATTTGGGATATCTGGCCAATTTTGCCAGGGCCTTCAGCATGTTCTTTATAGACCCAAATCACACTGCAACATGGCTAGATTGCAGTGTACTTGGGCTCCATTAATTATATTGTTTAGTGATACCTGCAGCAGTAGCATTATTAATGGTGTGTGAGAAACATGAAAATTACTTGGGGCACAAAAGCTGGTGGCAGAAAATCCTTCTACGAGCAAGAATCAGCAGGGTTCGCTGTAAAGGATTAAAGGCAGTGTTAAACAATTTTTGTTTAGATAGAAACTAGTGGCCTTTAGTTCCAGTGTACACACTGCAGTTAATTTTGAAGATTAATCCATTCTTTTAAAGAAAGAGAAAAATAATTTTGTATGTTTACTGAAATAGAGAACTGTTCTTTTTGTGATCATGTCTGTGGCAAATGCCTTGGCTGGTAGGCATGGTTAGAATTATTCTATTTGTTCGTGTGAGCAAGAATTGTAATCAGCCATTCTGAAGACAGGCTATACTGCAGTTGTGTTAAAAGAGCACCTGGTTGCATGAAAATATTCATTTCATGGTCCTTTGCTTGTGAGACACTACAGTTCAGCTATCTTAAAGGCCATTCCCTATGGGAAGTAGCTAGTTTGGAACCTTCCTATTAGGAGCTCTTTGATAGTTCACTCACCTGCCTAATTGTTCCAGGGCTCACTAACCAGAATCACTGCTTTTGTCCGAGGTGTCTGGACATCTTTCAGTGACTCTTCCAAATACCAACAGATATATGTTTTTTTAAAATTGGAAAAAAGATTCCTTTGTGCAATTTTCTGTGGGATTCTTCAGTCCCTTAATGTTGACTCTTTTACATGCTGCAGTGTCTGTGCAGGTGTTAAAATTGCATGACTGCAAAACTGAACATCTACTTAGCTCAAAGTGAGAGTAGTGGCAGGCATGACCTTAAGCAGCAAACACTGATGTTTCATGACTTACACCATCCATTTATAACATTTTCCCTTATGAAAGAGTCAAAACCATTCTGTTTGCTTGTTTCCTGAAGTGAAAAGTCATCTGCATAGAAATGTGGCCTTTTAGTCTAATCATTTATCTGTAATACTTTGATCTAGTCCGGTGTCTGATCATTTCTGAAGCTGATGTAAGCTCTCACAACTAGTCTTCCAACACCATGCTGGTTTTATTCTACCTTCTGTTTATAGGTGAGAGAACTAAAGAAGTGAGTGAAGCATTTATAACACAGTGGGCAGTAGTACTTGTACTGTTAGAGCTCATTAATTCCTTTCACAGCCCAGTGATCATTGTCCCAGAATGCTTCAGCTTTAAGGAGAGTTTGACTTTACTTTGCCATCTAAAACGTAGTCAAAACAAACAAAAAAACTTTTTTTTATTTTGTTGTTGAAGACAGACAGATTTGTCTTTGTTCTTAAAATTTTGCTGGCTCAGTGCCTTTGTCACTTTTTCTTTTCTTTAAATTTACACACATGTGTAAGTTTTTGTTCCATGTTTTTTTATTTATTTAATTTTTTTTTTTTTAGAAGTATTTGTGCGTGTAGGATAGTCATAGAAAAAGTTTAATCGAAATTGATTTTAGTTGGATGAATTTCAGGAGTTAGTCAGGATCAGGAAGGCTTCTCTGATCATGACTATGAATAGTATTATGGGATAAGTAAATTTTCCATGCAATAGTTTGTACCCATTTCATTACTGGAAGACGAAGCCTGGGGATTAAGTAATAAGTTTTAAGGAATAAAAGTGCAACCAAATTGCTAAACACTCTTTTCATATAGATTTCAATTTCTGTAATATTGTTGAGGGGTAAAAGAGCCTGTTTCCCACCAAACTGAGAGTCTGGAACATTGATCTTTGATCTTGCTACTTTTGTGGCCATGTGCTCAAATACTATTAGGCTCAGCAAACGTTGCCTGAATTTAATATTCTCTGGCAAAACTATTTTTCATTTCAAGCAATCGCATTATCAGCGTGGGGTTACTGAAAATGATGAGGTGTTTTCACCTAATACTGAACTGGAAGTCTGGTAGGAGGACGAATAGTTTTCCTGCTGCACACAATACTTGGCAGCCTATGCCTGGACTTCTGCTAGATTTAATTTTGCTGCTCTTGAGCCTTTTTTGGCACTCAGTGCTGCTCTGCAGACTTGGTGAAAGACTTTTTCATTCAGCTGTTTTGTTATAAATACTGCTGGTTTTCTTTTTCTTTTTTTTTTTTTAAAGTGAAAGTGCTTTTTAATCTGCTCAGGGCTGCAGTTTGATGCCATGTTTTCCTGGGTAAGGGATTCGGGTGCATTTGTTGTTCTTCAGCATCAGAAGTGACTAACCTGATTTCAGCCTTGAATGTATTCTTCAGTATTGCTTTGGATATTTAACTGGTTGAATAAAAGGGGCAGAAATATTAGGGATGCACTTTTCCATGCCCTGGAGAGATGCTCCTAGAGGCAACCTTTGGCTAGTTTCTGGTGATAACTAGAAATGGATATAATACTGACAGACAACAAGGGATTTTGCTGTATGTTTGTCATGGACGTGTAAGAGTGTGGACAATCTTGAAGGGGCAGAGAAGAGTAACTCAGTGGCTATATTCTGTTATATAAACATGTCCAAAGCTTTCCAAACTCATTCAATTGACCCGCTGAATAGAATTTGAGGAAGATAATGCATTCACCATGAGCAGAAAATACTTTTTATATTTTATATCCCTTTCTAGTATTAGTAAATCCTCTGCACAAACATAAACACCGTTTCACAAAAGCTTGTCTAAGAAATGATATTTGCAGAAATGTCAGTTGCAGGTTTTTTCTCTTTATGTCAGTTTGTTAGAGGAAGGGACAGACTGCAGTAGTACTCACTCTAGGATACAACACAAATTAGATGCAACAGTAGTTCTTGAGAAACCACTTTAGTTAAACTAAAACTGTGTTCAGGTTCTGAGAGTCAGAATTGCCATGGGCTGGACTGGGGAGGTTTGCAAGCCAAGGGCAATCACCAGCAGCTGAGCATGAACTATTAGGAAAGACGACTTACACCAGAAGTCCCGTGCCTTTCCCCACAGGGCAGTGGCTGGTTAGGAAACAAACACATTTTTGGCAAATTCTGTTGGCAAGAGCAAGGAAACTTTGCATTCTTACATTTCTCAATCTGATTTTGATTGCCTGACGGACTACAGTCATGCAGGAATGGATGCTAACTAAATTTTTCTCATAAAGTAAGAATTCTTGGAAAACTGTAGCACATTTTAAAATCTTTGTTTAACTTGTATATTGGTTTTGTAATTCTGGTTATTTCTAATAGTAAGAATAAGGATTTGTGAGATCTCCTTTAAAGGATGCCTCTCTAATGCTCAGTTTATATAGTGATGCTGCATCTAGATGTTGTTTAGCTCTCATTGCACTATGTTCTGCTTTGAGATAATGGTGATTTTTTTTTTTTTTTAATGAGGAAGGCAGCCTTAATAATAGAAAATACTTTTAAACACGCAAAACATCAGATGTGAGCCCACTCTGCACATCATTTATCCAAGGTTGTGAGTCACTATAAATGCGTGTATCCATACAAGATTTGTCTTATGCTAGACTTCAGTGATGTCATATCTGATTGTAAATCTTGTATATGCAAGAGGTTTGGGCCAAGCAGACATCATCTACTTACAGACTGTGTCCATCACTTCTATAATGAGTGGTTCAAGGAAAAGTTTTGTCGTGTGTAAGGAGAAGAAAATAATTTGCATCCTCCAACATCACAGAAGTCTACTGTATGACTTTCACTGCCTCTTGCTTGACTAGCATTTAGTAAAGACATTTAGGTTAAAGGAACTTTGTTAAATGGTATGGATTATTTCCTCCTTGATACAGTCCTCCCATATGGTTGTGTCAATTCCAACAGTGGAAATTTCTGCAACCTGTTATTTACTAAACTGCCAGCACTGCTTCGTAGGGGATTGACACCAAGGAAACCAGATTAAACAGTATGGTGTGATATAGACATACATATAAATGTAACACGGTATATGTGTCTTCCATGCCTTTTTGAGTATTAATTGCCCCAGAAGACTGTCCATGTTCTATCACAAGGATGGAAACATTTATAGAAATTAATGTTGTGTGGTTAGCTAGCACCAGGACCCTAAGAACTTTGAAAGTACGAATAAATGTATTCCAATTACTGACTAATGCAGGTAATGGGTTTATGGTACTTAGAGGGCTGGATCTGTTCCCTGACAGCCTGCAGACATTAGGGGCCCCTCATGACCAGTCTGCAATGTAGGCATTATGGAGTGATTTTTACTTTACTGCCTTTTCCATCAGATCATCCCCTTTCTTTCACACACAAGGTTAATTCACTTCTTGATCACATTATTTCCTCGCTGCTCTTTGACAATATAAAAATTCTGAGTGGACAGCTCAATCCCTCTTCCATCTCAGATTTGATTGTTATGGTATTGCCTGGCGTCCCTCAGAGGCCTCCAGCAGCCTTTGCTGCACTTTATGACACTTAAATGGCTGGGCTACAATTTCTCCATCTATTCACGAAATGCTGTTAATAACTCATTTTCAAAGAGGCCCTTCTTTATGTCTTGGCATTAAAGGATTTTTTATTAGGTGCCAGGATAGGTGACACACAGCCCCAGTAACCAAAGAGTTAATTAATCTGTTGAAATTTATTGCCTTTTATACTGCACTCAGTGTGACAGTCCCTAAGAGAAACAGATACTATATTTACAACCGAGCTGAAATATTCAGTAATATAGTCTGCATACTGACCCACTCCATCAGTGTAAGCCTTTTGCTGGAGTACCCATTAATCAACTAAGATGGATTTGTGTAATCTGTCTTCTTTCTTATTCTGAGATTCCAATAAATATTGAAATAATAATTTATTGATTACTCTGCAATATAAATGTGTATTAAAGGCACCCAAGATATTTGCATAGTAATGCATTTCAAAGCTCTTGGCGTTCTGTAGGTATGAGGAAGAGAGAGGTTGTAAAAGGGGTTAAGAGTGATGGAATTCCTTTGGAATGCAGAACACCAAGCTCAGTGTTTGCAGGATGTGGTGGTCCTCTAATGTCGTTTTTGAGATTGGTGAAGTATAAACTCTAACAGGGTTATAGTTGTTCTCTAAAATCTGTGTGTTGAGGGTACTGGCCTTTCATTTGTTTGACAGTGAACACAGGGATATTTGACTATTTTGTTTTGCAAACGAAAATGTTTCCATTCTTTTCAAGTGGGGTGTTTATCAAAAGACACTGGCTTTGTTCCTTCTAAAAACAGCAGTGTGGGCTGCCCACTATATTGAAGTCCTGCCATAAAGGATGTGTATTCCTATAATATGCATGACTCAATGGGGCAGATTATTTGATGCAGCTCTCCTGAGACGTGAAATAGGGAAGGTTCTGTCAAGGGAGGGATTATGACAGCTTCTGGCAGAAATTAGGGAATTTATGTGGAGGGCTACAATTCATAGCAGGCTTTCTCTAGCAGAGGTATGCAGAATACCATATATTTGCTGAGATCCAAGGTTTCCACACACCTAACCATGCTCTGTACTCGGGCCTGGCATGGACTATGAGGCAGTTTTGTTTACTCCGTGCTGCCTTCCTGTGGTCATTTCTCCTGCCTCCTTGAGCTATACTCATGTTAGTAGTGGTTAAGCCAACCAGCTCTGCATAACTACTGAAATATCTGCTTGTACAAGTAGAATGGTTTGCATTCATTTGCAGAGCAAATTTCTTTGTTTATGACCTTGTGTGGTACCTAGTTCTAAATAGGACTAAAACTATTTGCGACAAATTTTAATTCTGTTTTCAAAAAGCTGCTGCATCAAAAGGTTAAGGATGGACAATCTACTTGGAATATCACCTCATAAATATTGAATGACTTTTGTGAGGTAGTCACAATGTACCTCTTTATGCTTTCTCTTCTCTTCCTCCTTTCTTTCTGATTAAGAGCTAGAAGTAGCCTTACAGCAGATGGTGAGACTGGTATTTTTGCCAGAGAAAGTTGCAAGAGAAAAGCTTTTGGATTTTTCTTGGAGATGTGTTCTTTTACAGGCTCCAACTGGAATTTTTGCAGTTACTTCGTAAAGGCTTCTGCTTTTGCAGACCATGGAGCAATAATTAGGTAATGTTTTCCTGGCTGCCATTTAGGAAAACCAAATCATTGCTCTTTCTTTGAGAATGCCTACAAGAAAAAGTCTGTTTCAATGATCTGTTTAGCAGACTCTACCACCTCAAACACTGAGAAAGGCAATTTTCAAGAATTAACACAAAATACATCCTTCTAAGAAAGCAGCTTTCTAATTAAGAGATTGCTTATGATTATCAACATGACTCTGTCATGTGGTTTATGAGATGTTTAGTTCTGCTTATTTCTAATGCAGTAAATTAAAGAGTTTTCTCTCTCATATGTATATGGATAACCACTGTGTGAGACTTTCAATGTAAATTTCGTTCTGTAGGATAAATATGCCCATTTTGCCCTGAAGACTCAAATGCAAAATTTAATTGCTGCTTATCTTTTCTAAATTCCAAAGAAGTTACCAAGACAGGAGTATTTTCAATTTTTTGTTTATGAAGAGCTTTAATCTACTTCTGGGTGCTCTGCTGTCCCAATACTTTGGTACTAACCAGTACTACCTACTTGTCTAGTATCAAACGTTGCATGAAAACCATGATCATGAGTGGAGTTTTGGGGGATAATCTTTTTGCTTGAAAAGTGCAGGAGCCCTTAGTCGAATTCAGTCACAAGTGGTTTATGCAGCACATTTCAAGTCTCCATAACAATTTTTCATAGTTTTGGGTAACTGCTTCTGATCAGAATAACTGAAGTAGAGAAAATCATACTGCACAGGATTTGTTTCCTAGTGTCTTGCTGATAAGGTTAACCAGATGGTGAAGTATAATCATCAAGGCAGTACCATAGATCATCACACACACACACACACAAATAGACAAAAATGGAGGATGATAAATTTTCTGTTAGTTTCATTTGTACATGAATAAAAATCCCCCTCAAAACCTACAGAAAGCCGACCTTTTGAAACTAAAGAAAACCAATGCCATTATTCTCTATATTTCTCTCTATAGAACAACATTCTGAGGAAGTCTAAACCTGTTGGTTGCATCTTTTTTCTTTAATGAAGTTTCATCTATTGTGAATTTTGTGTAATTTTTTCAGGAATGTATATTCTGTTTCATCATTCGTGATGATAAGTATCTAAATATCAGACACAAGGGGTTAAAAAATAAACTACTTAATATCCCATGTTGCTTTAAGTGATCTGAAGTTGGCTTTTGTAGGAAGATCACAGCTTTGCACCATGATCTGGCTGTTAACCCACAACTGTATAATGCTATAAATTTAAAAAAAAAAAAACCAACATTTTTTTTTTTTTTTTCCATAATTATTTGATCCCTGTTCTCAGGACAAGGACTTGCATGACAGAAATTCTAGTGATATCAAAATTACCAGCATGGTCCTAGGGTATCTACTGAGATTTTGAATATTAAGTTATCAGTTGTTTCTTTAGTCAATGGCATTCCCCAGGGCAGTCTAGTGATTACACGGTCTTGATATAAAAATGATTGCAGCACACAGCATTGCAAGATGCACATGACTCAGTAACTGGGCTTCTTCAGCCACAAATTAAGTTGTATTGAGACTGACTGTACTGATTGGATATGATACACTTTGGGTGTCATGAGATATGTTGCTGCCTCTGCTCAGTGTAGTGGGAATTTTGGTTCATTGAAACCCTTTTTGGAATGCAAGCTCAGGTGTAGTATCACATATTTATAATTATGTTGAATATTTTGGGGCTGGGGTTTGCAAGCTTTTCAGGGTTGTATGAATTTGGATTTTAATGTGAAGTCACATGTGAATTAGAACACGCTGACTGGTGTTTCAGTGCAAATGATGAACAAAATGAACAGAAAGAAATTATAGCAAAGTATTGTTTGTGGAAGAAGTTACATGAGTTGGCTGTTAGGAATGTGCTAGGATTTGACTAGGGGAGAAGAGTCAGAACAGAGGACTGTTGCAGGGGTAGGTGTGAGAATCATGCATGTTGTCTTCCATTGGAAGTGCTGATTGATGTCCTGCTGTTTCATGATGGTTTCTAGGAGGAGATCAATTATTTTAATTTCATAGGTGCTTGTATTTCTGGAAATGCTTCTCCAATTTTATGCAGAGCTTTTTTCTTTGTTGTACTTACTCAGATTAAAAATATTATCCTTTTTAACTTCAGAAGTTTATATATCTTCTATTATTTTCAGCAGTTGCTATCTATTACTCAACTTGGGATTGAAGAATCATTTTCTAACCAACTATTTTTGCAGAAAATTTACTATTTCTATTTCCTCATGCGTCTCTATATGTGACATTTTTATTTTTATTTACTTTCAGAGAAATTGCAATGTAGTAAGAACTGTTGTGGGTGAGTGAGCCCATCATTTAGGCACTGAAACAGCATATATGTTCTAAGTGAGTATATTCAGGAAAAAGCCATTCAATGGCTTAAAGGTGATTTCTGCTTCAGTCTGCTTCTAATGCTTTCATAATAACCCCCAAAATAATGAAGGTTTATATATATATATGTGTGTGTGTGTGTATATGTATGTCTTTACTGTTATGCCTGTGACATTTCTTTAAATTGAAAGTCATTCGGGACCATGTGGAGCTGTGGTGTAAGGAAGTGTTACACCACCCAAAGTCAATGGCAATTGTGCCCTTAAATGCCAGGCCTGCCTGTGGCCTCTGTCTGTTTAGCCACACTGTATTAATATCATTTGGATATTCCCAGCGGTTATGTTTCCTTACAAGCTACATATTACGGCTGGCAACTTGTGACAGGTGCGTTCTGCTCCCCATATGTCTCATGCAAAACTGCAGCAAAACACATCCCTGTTCTTCACATCAATATGCCAAAATGTCAGGAGTCACCTCCCAGCATAAAGACCCTGAAAAGCACAAAAGGAAAGTGCTTGGCATCATCCCTTGTAAACGCAGGGAGCTGTCTGTGGAAATACAGCCGTCAGTCATTGTGTGTGAGGGAACACAGGCAGCTTGAGCCTTCCACACAGCAGTGCCAGCTGACCACAAAACTGAGTGACACTCAAGGTCAGGCTGTCATTTGCTGGTGGCTTTTATTAAGCCGCCTCCTAAAGGCAAGTTGTAATGATTCGTCTATGAGCCTAGAGATGATTATCTCAGCAGGTCTTCGCCTGGCTTAGGCTTGACTCTTTGTAATGTTTTAGAGTTTTGGTGCACGTACCTGAACTGGTTTTTCTGGTCTTTGTTCAAGATACAACCTTAAACTGGGGTTATGTAAACTTATGTTAGACCTGCTTGGGAAAAAGGAGTTGGGAGGTGATGTCTGTATCTTACCCAGCTCTGAGTTGTTTTCTTTTATGTTTCTCCACGGTTGCTGCTAATTAAGAATATTTTATAGAACATTAACTTTAGAAAACAAAACTGAATGACAATATGATAATATGTCTAAAATTTAATTTGCATCTGAGTAAAAAGAAATTAAACTAGTGGGATTAAATTATAGTCTGCATTCATATCACTGAGAATTAAAAGTTGAATTATACCAAACTATAACATCCATGAACTTGACTGAAAGTCATTTAAAAGTCAGGGGAAAATCTCTTATTGTTGTCTGTAGGTGTGTTTTTAGGTTTGGTTTCGTGCTGTGCTTTTTTTTTGTTTTGTTTTGTTTGTTTGGGATTTCTTTTGTGTTTTGTTTTTTGGTTTTTTTTAAATCAATAATTTAACTTTTTCTTGAAAACTATGAGAAAGTGCCATATGGAACATTTGGTTTAAACCTTCTGCTCATGAGGTATGCTTCAAACAATGCTAAAATCCTCACACACTAAAACTTGCTACTTGTTAAAGAAAAAATTAAATGCAAAAAACCTGGAATTATTGCTTGAGGGTAGCATGTGCAAATTTCAGATTGCACAAGTGTGAAATTTTATCTTTTTGATTTTGTTGGTCTTTCAGTTATGGTCATGAAATTCTGTGTTTATTTGGGCAAATAACAGCATCAAATTTTATACATTCTGAATGATAATTTTTCTTGCACCGAGATCTTAAAAACCAGGTACAGAAGGGTATAAAACACCTGATACTTTATATAGTGTTCCTTATAAATTTAGAGATTTAGAAATTTGGGATTTGGTTTCCCCATACTTACTCTTGCAGACTATCATCTTGTTGCTTTTATTTTTTATCAAATACTTTATTTAATGCTTGTCATCACTGATTCTGGCAATAATTTTTACCTACTGATGCTAATGTGAGTGTTGTCAGAAAGTTAAGATTCAGTAAACAAATCATCTGACACAAAGGAATTTTGCAAGAGTTTGTTTTAATATTCAAAACATCTTGACTCTCTGTGCTCTATAAGAATGTTCTCTATCAGTCTTTCATATAACAAAACAAGTGATGAAGTTATGATTGCACAAAAAGTAAAGTAGCATTTTGCTTATAGATTTTTTCTTAAAAATCATATTTTGAAGAGCCTGCCATTATAAGAAAATTTTGGTGCTGTATCAAAGCACATGTTTAAGGAAAACCTTTAAATATGAGATCATTCTACTATTAAAATTCATCGCAAGAGAAATGTAAAAGTAAGGATCATTTAAGCCCTGTTTTGATACACAACATAAATTTTACCTGTGACATATTTTTCTTTCTAATGTTTCTGAATATTTAATAACTTTTTCCATGAAAAATATTTTTGTTTTTATCAAATTATTGATTGCCTTGGACTTTCAGGACAATACTGTTAGGGGAAGCCAAGTGGTTTTCACTTCTTCCTCCTGACTTGATTTATTTCCTAAGGAAAAGAAAAAAAGTGGTGTATAATCTATGCTTCATATTGAAAGATGCAGTACTTTAATATTCCAGAACCTGTTCTAACTAAGGATCTTTTAAACCATTTGCTGATATAAACATTAATAAATTACCATTCACAGAACCTCTGTGAGTGCTGTGGTAGAACTGGTTAGAAAAATAACAACTGGACACTTTTATGTCAGAAAATCAATATCTTTTAAGGTAAGGCTGCTTCATGAAATCATTTATTTTCATGAAAACATTTTTTGAAAAACAAGATACTTAGTAGCAACATCCTGCTGTGGTAGGAAACATTTTGATTTCCTTTTATTATAGAAAAAAATGTAGTTGGCAGGTGGGAGCTCAACAACATCAAAGAGTAAGAGAGACCCACCAGGCTGATGCCTGCCTAGCTAGTAAATACTCATTATTACTGAGATGTATTAATAAGAATGGTGACAGTATTAATGCCCAGTGTAGTAACTTATCTGTCCTGGCTATTTTTTGTGTGTTAGCCAAAAAACCCAAACCCACCAAACCCCAAAAAAGCACGTGGAAAAAACCCAACTAGGATGCAAACCATAGATAGTGTCTGAATAATAAATGAAGCAAGTCAAATTAAGGAAAAAAGAGAGGCATTAAAGGGGTGTGAACTATGTGGTCGTATCAAGTTGGTGGAGGGGGAAAGGATCCTTTTACAAAGAGTTTTGGTGCTGTGAGTTCATACTGAATTCTAACAGAGCATACATCTTAAAGCACAAGAGAACAGAATACATATATTTTCATGTCCTTCCCCAGTTTGTCATCATTAACCAGGGAACTCTCTGGCTTGAGTGACATGTGGTGCACAGTGAAACCCCTTTGTTGTCTTTTATTGTAGCAGCTGGGTCTGACAGGATTTTCAGGAATGAGCACCTGCAAGTCTCCTGGGACAGGCAGTATAATGTCCCAGAAAAGTATCAGTCTGGAAAGCACATCATTTCAGCTCCAAAATGTAATGTTGGCTTTTGTCAGGAATGTATTGCGGTAATTGGGATTGTGAAAAAAATCGTATTTCATGGAATTTCTCCAGGGGACAATTGAAAAAGAGGGATAAACGCAGGAGAAATGGTGCCCAGAGACAAGTAGGAGGTGATCAAAGTAGGCAAATGGTTGAATTTATCTGCTTTTAACAAACTAACACGGAGCAGCAAACACACAGTTCTATGTCAACCCTTAGTTCTGTGTGCATTTCAATGGAAGAACCTGCCTGTTGGCATCATCCCCAGATTCTTCATTATTTGTTAGAGCTTTAGAATCAGAATAAAACTGTGGAAGTCCCATCATTTCTATTTTCCCTTCTTTCCATAGGAGTTAACGAGGAAGTTTTTGTTGCATCTTTTCAGCCATTTCTTTGTCGTTTCTTTCTGACTTTGTCTAGCTGGATATTTGTAGATGTGCATCGTGTTCCTGTGGTTACCTGTTACCAGTTCTGCTCTGAATGGTCTCTCAAGCAGCTTTAAAGCATTCCCTCAAGTCTGACACTAAAATATGATGATGATGATTCTTTGGATGAGTTTCTGTCTTTGGTATTTTGTAAAAAAAATGACTGTCAATAGCTCTTGCATCTTGTCTTCTTTCTCCATTGTTTATTTGGCTGATCTAATTCCCTTGGTTGAGTTCCAAAACAGCTTCTGAGCATCTAAGACCGGATAATTATGTATTCAACTCTAAAATTGTGTTATCAATTACAATAACTTTTACTGATTGCCCAAGGAGCTGTTCTTTCAGTTCAGCTTAGAATTTCCTTACTTTTTGGTACAAATCCATATATTAAGTTGGGGTTTTTTTATTTATCTTGTGGTAAAAATGTCATACATGATCTTGAATGAGTACTGGCACTGTTAGTGGTGTAGTTTGGTTCTTGAGTGCAATATGTAGAAAGGAGATATTCTGGTTTGGGGCCTTTCTTTTAAAGAAGAAATGTCATTATTGAACTTACATTGCTACAGGTACCAGCAGGTATTTGGATTGCACTGCAGTATTGTTGGAAATGACAAGGTTAGCCGGGGCCAGCTGTGGAATGACTTTTTTCTTACTTTGTTTGTTTGTTTAAATATGCTATTAAATAATATTTCAGTTTAGTTGTTTGCATATTTTTACAGTTTCTTTCTTTTGAAGAATGCATATTCATTATGAGAACAGTGAGTTGGACAGGTTTCTGAGATGTGCTAACATTTGCTTATTAGTAAGATAATTATACATGAAGTTTGACAGAGCAGATATATGACCTTCAAAAGAGTTTTCTGAAAGTTATCTCAACTGTGGGCTAATTTCTGAAAATACATTAAAAAAATATTTAGATGAATTTGTTGTATACTAAAATTAGACGGATATTTTCATTTTAAATTCTACAGATTATCTGATTTCAGTTAAAAAAGCGAAATCAGGCTTTACCTTTCTCCAGCTTTGGCCAGAAGAGGGAACCATCTCACTGTATCAGCCACTTCTGTGACTGCACTTAAAAAAACTTTTTTGCTTTTGTTTTTATTCCTGCATTGCAACTACACTCAAATCTAAGCCTGCCAAACCATCTTGGGACTCCTTCAAAATCACAAAGATATTTATTTACCTTCGGATTTATTAACAGTTTATAATCACAGTGTGGGTATTACGTTCTGCATTTACTACTGGGGGCGGGGGGAAGGAAAAAGAGTTGCTTAATATTGACTTGTTAACTTGAGTGCTTTGCATATTAAGAGCTTACATCGACTTTGTTTATGCACCACTGAAATAATACCATTTCCATTAGTAGTGTCTTTGAGAAGTACAGTGGAAAGAGAAAAAATAGATTTTAGGAGAAAAAAAAAAAAGGTGAATATGAGAGTTTGAATCATTTAGGCTGTATATTAGTGCAGCTTTTGTTACTTGTCTGTATATCCAGAAGACTTCCAGGTTGCAGAGAATGTAGTGTACTCAGGAATGACTGATGGAGTTAGGGGCTCTAAGCATGGGAATGTTGCTGCCAGAAACAAGTAATTCCTCTTCCCTGCATAGAAACCTCCCTGTAGATAATTGCAGGTACTGGGTTTCATTGATTGGAAAGGGACAAGAATTGTGTTTTCCCTCAGCACACAAACATTATTTTAAAAGTATATTGGAATCTCATTTACTTTGCTTGGTTTTTGGCACAGGGGACCTCTGTCCAGTTCCTGCAGTTGTTATGAGATTGGCAGGCAGAACAATACCAGGTATAATTCACAGGCATCCTTCAGCTGCCTGAGATTGTTACAGCTCCTTTTGTGCAAGTAAATGAGTGGAGGGAAAATGAATTCACAAGTCAGTTTTCCCCCTGTTGAGGGAGGATGATCCCCCTTGCAGATAGGCAGAAGGATACAATATTGTTTCCTCACTCTTTTTCCCAACAGCCCAAGACTCTCTGCAAAGTGGTTCTGGCATCTGGGAAGCGAAACATGCCATGGTAGAGTACTTTTCAAGCTTTCTAGCTTTAATCCCCACATAAGTAATGCTAGTGCCTAAATACTCTGCTAAAAAAAAGGTAAAAAAA
>VXBX01003166.1:813-19881 GCA_013400415.1 Scytalopus superciliaris | reverse complement strand
AAAAAGACACAAAAAAAAAAAAAAAAAAAAAAAAAAAAAAAAAAATCATTCAGCTTTGAACTGGTCTTTACTTGTTGAGTTTCTTTGTGTTCCTGAGATTATTCACTTGTCAGGATGCCACTTTGGTCTGAGATGAGTTGCAGAAGCCCTTGCACATTGTGCCCTCAGGACAGCGAGGCTTCACGTATTGGATGACACTGGAATGCATTAGTGTGTTGTGTCAAGGTGTCTTTTGGTTTTAGGTTTGGGTTTGGGGCTTCTGTTTACTAGTTTGCATCAGTTAATTTAAAACTGCTGGTAATGATAAGAGGTGATCAACAGTCAAAGGCATAGTTTGACTGATCTACAGTTCCTTAGGCTCAATGGCTCTGAACTGAAAGCAGATAGAGCTGCTTGTTGTCTGATAAAATTTTACCATTGCGTCAAAAGAACCCAAATTCTCTGAATACGAGTCTTTTTACTGAGGTTTTGTCAGTCAATGACAGATATCATTCATAGTATGCCCAAATCAACAAACTTGTTTTAAGAGAAGGTTAATTTTTGAGTTGTAGTGACTAGATCTCCCAGTCTGCTAAAGTAGACTGGAATTGCAATGCTTTGGATTCAGGGGAATAAAATTACTCTCGGGTCCTTAAACATGACTGTAGAAGTATAGCTTTAAGCACCTACTTGTAAAAATGTTAAAAATACTGATAGACATAACATTTTAAAATGACATAGTAACACCCTTTGGAGGACCATCCACTTTAAGAAAATGGAGTCAAGAAAAGGTTATGACCAATTGAAAATGTTGTACTGAGCATAAGTGGGAGAAAATTTAATTGTCCGAGATGTGTACATTTCCTAGGGCACACGATTAATTGTGGTGGAAACGTTCAATTGCTTGTAATTTTGCAGAAAATTCCCTCCTGGGCTCTGAAACTTTACATGCTTAGTCATAGCCTAATGGAGCATTTTCTTAGAAAGTTCAGCTAATTGTGTTTTTTAATACATATGGGAATAAAAACAATGTTGGGGGACTTAGCTCAAAATGGCTCAAACTGACAATAAAAACTTTAGATTTATATGCGATTAGCAGAGATCAAAATTAGAGTTTTTTATTTGTTTGGGTTTTTTCTAATTTTGTTTTTAGTAAATTGATGTCTTTTGATTCAATTTTGAGGAGAAGAGACTTTGTCTAAATAAACACATAGTATGTACCATAACATTTAGTTTATAACTACAGCTACTACTCACAGCATTAACATGGCATATGTTGAGCTGTAGGCTGAAAAATGTACTCACTGTCCCACAGAACAACTTAAAATATCTGTATATAAGCAGTATCAGCACGTAGCATTCACAAAATGATCCTGATTTAAGAAAATCTTGTGAAACTTTGCTTGAATAAAGGTCAGCCCAGCATGTTTTGTGTGCAATAGGTGGCTTGTTGGACTGTCCCAATGATTGTATTTGTTTGTAAGAATACCCTGATGGTGACTTTGCATTGAGGTTGCGTCTCTGTCTCTTCTCTGACCTGTGTTCCATTTTCAGTTCATATCACATTGGAATTAAAGTTGTAATTCATTCAAGATTAATCTTATTTTGTAGTTATTTTCTTTTGCTTGAGATTTCTAGCATTTCTTTCTCACAGTACTATCCAACCTTCTCAAAACTATTCGGATTGTGTGAGTGATTGTGAGAAAACTGATCAAGTTGAGGTGTACATCTAAGCATGTTATATTTGGGGTTTGCAGGGTATTTTCAGCATCTAAATTGAAATGTTTCTCATCTTCTAATGATGTGTTCAATTAATATTTTTACTCTTCTATTACATTTATAACACTTTATAGTTTTTGTGACTGTCCATTGAAACAGACTTTTAGACAAGTTGGGTACTTTTAATGATGAACTAATCTTTTCTTATCTGGATATTATGAAACTGGAGAGCATGATAGTATGTAGAAGTCCCTCTATTTGTGGTGGATTATAATAGAGTTTATTATTTGGTATTATATAATTCTTCCTCAGAGAGTATGCCCATACGGAATAATTTTTATTATCTACTTTGGAAGTTTTCACAGTAATTTTGCTACAATTTAGTTAAAAATGACCTTGAATAAAACTAGTGGATTTTTTTGGTCCTCCTGTGGTTACCTAAGGCAAGTTTCATTGTGTATCCTGCATCAAATCTTGGTGGTAAATCTCTAGTTAATGGAAGAGAGAATTTTACTCTAAATGCTTGTAACTGTAGTTGTTAAATACACATATGATAATATATAGTTAGTTTTGTATTTCTCCTTCATGATTTTAGAACTCTAGTTACAACTCTTTAATCAGACATTTTTGCAAGTTTAGGTAATGGAGGATTTAGAGTCAGAGTTGTCAGCATTTACTGAAGAAGTTAAAAGTGGCTGGATTTGCACAGAGTTAAAGGGTAGAGAGAGTAGCTCTGCTCCCAGTGGGGGTCATTTTGCCTCTGTTTTTCAAGTTGCTTTTTTTCCCAAGTGGGGAACTGTAGAATAAATTTTGACCTGATGAGATGCCATGATTCATGAAGCCTTTGTAACCATCACCTCCCTTCACCATCTTGTTTGTGCCTTTGTAGCACCTATAGCCATAAATATTCAATACCACACTGGCTTAAAATAATATTTGCTCAGGTTCTGAAAATGCAGGAAACATTCTTCAGCTGTGGTTCACATTTGTGGGAGTAAAATAGTATATAGTTTGGATTATCTTTTTTTCCTAAACTTTGAAAAAGTGTTTTTGCTGATTAAAAAGAAGACTCAACACCTAGATGTATGTAGAACTGTCTACACTCTACTTGGTCTGGGTTTAAAAGGCTGTTAAAAGTGGCATTAGCACAAAACAAATTTCTTGCCTCATAGAATGTTTGTTGTATGCTAACCACTGCTGAGAATGGAATAAATAGAGAAGAAAACAAAAAGAGCTGGTAAACCAGAGTATTCATGGTTATGTGTGTCTTCTTTTTCTGTTTAAAATAAGGGACTGTGATTAATAATTGGAAACTAACATGCATAAGTAGTTATGCAACACAGAGATGTATGATTTACATGCTCAAGCATAGTATTTGCTTCCCTTTCAGTGCTGCTAATTAATGTTAGAGCAGTTGGCAATTTTTTTTTTAATTATTTTTTTATAAGCCAGTAATTCAGGAAAACATGTTCAAAAGGGCCCACTATTTTGTGTGCTCTGCTTTTTGTGTGCCTGCATTGAAAAGTCTTCGGTGTGATTTTTCACAGGAGGAGAATGATCTCAGCTTCTGTTGAGCTCAGAGCAGTGGGTACTGATTACCTTTCAAAGTTATGCTTTGGGAGTCCCAAAATGAGAATCCAGATACTGAATTACTCAAATTTAGCAAATGGTTTTAAATGCATAGACTGTGATATCTGTCTTTCAGTTCCTTCATTTACAAGGAGGCAGAACAGCAATTCCCCTGTCTCATTACGGTGTTAAAAGGTTTAGTTGAAAGTCTCTAGGATACTTTGAAAATGTAGAACATCATCAAAGGACCATTTAATATAAGCCAGAATCAATTGTGTCCTGCTTGCTGGTGACAGAGAATCGAGGGTCTTCTTCCTCTTCATGTAAGAGGTAGCAGTTTTGCAAGCTCCAAGGAGAACAGGAGTGTGTATTAGTGTGCCTCAAAATAGCCACTGAATGAGGGGGAATCTCTGCAATGAGTTCTGGTTTGCTTCCCCCCTTCCCTGGAGACACCCTTACTTCCAATTATTCTGCATTAAAAACTCCCCATATGCCTTCTATATTTATTTACATTTAGATATGAATGAAAGAAATTATTGACCACAGTTAAAACTATTTGTCTTAAGAGCTTGGGTTGGAATTCATCTTCTATTTATACTACACTGAATTCTGAATCTGATCCTGTACTTCCTGCTCTTAATCAATATAAAGAAGTGGGCACCTCTAGGATATGATTCATCTTGACCAACTCAAATAAGGCATAGGTTGAACCCAGAATTACCACTGCCTGGATCATGTGCAGACACCTAGCTTATGAATGTTTAAAGTCAGAAAAGATGCACCCTATCATTGCTTTCTGGAAATGCCCTGAGGTTGATAACTGGGGAGCTGCCAGATTCACACGTCTCAGCCGTGCTCAGGTACAACACGAGTGTTGCCTTGCTCAAATCGACTCGTCCATCTGCAGAAGGAGAGCAACACTTGTCTGGGGAACTTCAAAGCCAATCAGGATGGCTTTGCTGGGTTTGGTTAATTAACTGGTTGAGTGGGAAGTTATTTCAGCTTCAGGTTTTTGACAGGAGCATCTTTGCTCTGCCTGGATTTTGTGCTGGCTGCCTACATCTTGTACTGGCTTTAGACCACTTGGTCCTTCCTTCATGTTTATGAACAAGTAGTTGCATATAAAAACTTAGAGTGATTTGAAAACTTTCAGCTTGGGTTCTGAGCTCTCTCATGGCTTGAGAGTATCAAACAGGAGCAAGACTCAGTCTGCAGTATCTTGGAAAGAGACAAACTAAGAAAAGTGCAATAATTTTTTGTCTACTTAATTGCTCATTAAGTGTATTTGAATTGCATTTAATCTTTCTTTCATTGATTCACTAAAGAAAACCCACTCAGTCAACTAAAAACTCAGCAGAAGAGAGGGAAGGAAAAAAAAAAAAGAAAACCACAGAAGAATTTTTTGTTGTTGGATTCTAATGTGAGTTTCTTTTCCAATGATGGACTCCTATTCAAAGTTTCTGTGAAAATACCCCAGTATTGTGAAAGTTACCTGAAAGGTAACTTTTATTTAAAAGCATTTTCTTTAGTACTGAATAAAAACCCCCAATCAAATATACTATGAACTCTTCTAAGGAAAAAGAAATGTGAACATGGGACATTATTCTGTGTAGGGTCCAGGGGTGCTGCTCCAGCTTGTATTTGAGAGGACACCTGTAAAAGAATTAATAGTACAAGTTCTTAAATGTGTGATACTAAGTATTTGTTTTTCACATTGTCTTTTACCAGTCCACCTCATGTCAGTCAGTATTGTGAGTCCCTCTGCAATATTGCATCCTGCTTGTCTCCTCAAAGGTCAGATCCAGCTCCCTTTGTATGCCTTGCCGGGAATACACAGCTGATGGACAATATCACTCACAACTAGGTCACAGTGGTACTTTCTACCCCAGCAGGAGTCTCCTCCTGTAAGAGGCACCATGCCCTACACAAAGTCCCTTTTATTTCAATGCAAAAATCTTTGAATATGTTGTTATTTGGTGTCACAGGGAAAGACAGAACCTGATACCTTGAAGGGTGCAATGAAAGTAATTTTGATAAATCATATGAGAGTTGATGACAGTGACCTGTGAAATGCAAAGATAGCCGTTAAATGTTTAAATTAAATGGAAAGAGAGGAGTAAAAAGTTTAAAATCATAAAGAATTTTTTTCACTCCTCTGATACCTTGTGTTGAATAGCCAGATCATTTTATTATTGAAAATACCGTGGCAGTAATCTTTTACTGCTAGCAGTATAGGCCTACAGCATTAAGTTAGTATAAAATTACATATAGTTTAATATATCTGTACAACACCTTTAAACAAGCTTCTCTAGGCAGGAAGGTTATCTGTCTTATAAATCTATTATTTCATTGTACATCTTGATAGCCTAGCATTGCTCCTAGCCATGTTTAAGCATTAAATAGTGCATTATTATTTCACATAAATCAACCAGAGATGTGTGAATTCATAAATTTTGCATTTGCACAGAAAGTATTTTAAACGTTTTATGGCTTCGTGGGAACTTGGTATAAGAGCCTGTACACAAATCAGTGCCCAAGAAATTTAAGTAAAATTTAATATCGCAATTATTGCTTTTCAAAGTCATTGCTTGCATATTTTAGAAATGTTTTAACAGGGTCTAAAAATAAAAATCAAAACCTGAAAACAAGGTCTTCAGTCAGATTTTGCTGGATAGCTCCTTTGCTTCAGTGGAGTGGATGATTTTTTTTTCTGATATTCACTCTGTTATCATTTGTGTTGTTTTTTTCAGCTTTGTTTGTACTTTGTTTAGTGCTCCAACTTTTTGCTGCTTCTTGTCTTTCATCTCAAATCTTCTAGGCTGCCAAACTGTAAAGAATCGTGTGCAAGCCTGATGTTTCAAAGAAACTCCGCTGATGGAAACTCTAAATATGGATGTGAGGTTTTCCAGGTTTGGATTACTGTGATTACAAGCCTTGAAAATGCCTTCTCAAGAGATTTTATTTTCGGACAATATGTAAATGTTCTTATTGTAAAAATTATAATGTCAGGAAGGGGGAAAAAAAAGTCTCAAGTATTATTAGTATACCATGATAAGGTAGCTTTATGTTTTACAGAGAAAAAACAAGCATACTGGGCCAAAACGTCCACTAAACACCTGAATTATTATTGCTTCTGGAGTTTATTATGTTTTCTATCTCAGATTTTCAAAATTTGGCCACTGCTTTATTTATTCTTTATTTATTTAGCTGAGTTTTATTTTGTGAATTATCCATTGCAGGACAACTGGAAGGTAATTCAGTATCCCTTTCCTTTATAGATGGGAAGCAGAGGCAGGGAGGTTACAAGCTGTCTGTATTTTACTTACAGGTTGCAGAGACAAATTCTTGCAGAGACAGCAGTGGAACCTTCATTTAGAGGGGCTGAGTTCTGTTTTCTCTTCCTTCCCATGTTAAGTGAATGGGAATTTCGCCATAAAAATTTAGTGGTGGTAGGAAAAGATCCCATTATTATATTTTGTGTCTATGCAGAAATGGTCTCTAACTTAAAGAGCAGTTTTGATTTTTCTTCTTTTGTTTTGTTTGCTTTTCTTTTGCACTCTTCCTTATGGCTTGGAATTCTTTGTGTTCCTTGGAAATTGTTTTAAATTATGTAGAAATACCTATGCATACTTAATCATACTTTCATGCAGCTTGTTTAAACATTTTCAGCTTCAATCATTTTAGCTGTGGTCAAAAATCTGGGTAGATTTTCTCTCACCAATTTGGAATGCTTTTTGTCTTACTGTCTCACAAATAATAGATATCTGAAGGGAATTTAATCAAATGTTAAAATATTTCAACTTTGGATGAAGAATTAGGATGGAAAATTTTACCCAAAATGATAGATGATTAGAGAGAATGAGGAACTGCTTTTTGGTGCTAATTAGGGCAGACATAACTGAATATCTGGTAGAATATCAGCTTGTCTTGGAGCTACATATACAGTACAGAATTAGCTTTCTACAGGAGGGGCAAATTTGGCACAGATTCTGCTCTTGGCTAACTCTGGGCAACTCTTCTATTTTCTACTGATTAAATGGGCAAAGAGAAGACCTTGCTCCAAGATTTTATCCAGTCTACCTAATCTTGGAAGCAGGAGTTTTCATTCGTGATATTGACAAAAGGAGTCAAGTGTGACTCTTATAAATACTTTCTCTTAAGCACATTGCTCTTTCCTTTTCCCTTTTGCCCAGGAGGTGTGTGGTTGCTGGTGAGGAGAGAAGGGGAAAAAATATCATTCATCATACATACATTTGAATGGGATTCACTTTAATCATAAGAAAAACATGTAATATCTGTATGGGTGGCACTGTATGAGAACTTATCTGAATGTGAAAAAGTGGATCCAAGCAGGAAGTTATAAAGAGGAATTAACATTGTTTGGGGAGAAGGCTTTTGAAATTTAAGGGTGAAAATGGTAATGTTTTCCTCAACCCTAAGTTTTAAACGCTTTCTTTTCTGCCATTAAAGTTTCATTGTCTTAGTAACTTTTTTTTATTTTTAAATTTTGTGTTGTATTGAATGTACTGAAGATGACATGTGCCTTTCAGACATACATATTATTAAATTCAGTTCTGCGTTGCTTGGAACTCTAAGGTGCCAAGATGTGTTGAATAGAACAACACACTAGTTTTGCCATGTACCAGCTTAAATGAATTAACACTGTCTCAGCAACAGTTCTGAGGAGTACTCCACTAGCTCGTGGAAAAAACTTGGATTTGGAAGCAATATTGTTGGCTTTGATATGAGTGAATACTCCCCTGCTAGACCTAGGGGTGGAATACTATGGCTGTCTGGAGAACTGGATTTTCCAGTGAATTTTGGTGTCAATGAAAAATGTTCTTTATGAAATAAACATCTTGAAAATGAAACTTTTCAATGTTTAGGGGATTTAAATTTCTGATAAAAATAAGATCTTTTTTTTTTCTTGGAAGATGCAGATGAAGATTACTTGTAAATACTTCTAAAGCAAGGAATAATTTTTGTTTTTAATTTCTAGCAAAGATTATTTTAAAACAAGGGAAATGAAAGTACATGAGTAGCTAGTTCAATAGAGAGGTGAGTTCTGGAGTTTTTACTGATGGAGAAGTATATGAGTAGCTGAACCACAGGGTGGTGACTCTAGAAAAATTAATTACTCCTTGCCAGAGAAAGATTCTCTCTCTTTCTGTAATACAAAGGCTATGAATAAATTTTTGGTGCAGTATTGGACTGCACAGCCATCTGTGTCATGGAGTGCATGTGAGACCCCGGCACTGTAGTTTCCTACTTGGGCAGCAGCTATAATTGTATTAACATAAATGGAGCTGGCTTGCTATAACAATGGGTCAGTGATGTAGAGAACCAGGCTATCTCACCTAGGTTGCCATTTTAGATCTATATTGTGCTGCAGTGAAAAATTACCCGAAGTGCAGAGTCCCAACAAATCAGGTCCCTGTTGTTTTTGAAGGCAAGGCATTTTTTGTGTTACTGTTCATTACCGGGCAAGAACAACAAAGAAGTTCAAGACTAAGATTAATGATATCAGCACATCATTGTCTAAAGATTAATCTTTTTAAAATGATGAGAAAGGGATAGACACAGTGAGCCTCTAGCTGCCTACAGCTACAAAGAGTAATAATAAACATTACTATGGCAGGGCTGGCTCTGGAATACTAACAGAGGCCTATCTGGTTATCATCAGTAATCACTAATGGTGGATTTGTGTTGTTTTTTGGCTACTGATGATACTGAAAATAGTGTGGTTTTCCCCCCTCCTTCCTAAAGAAACAATTGTGTGCTTTCTTTTCATGTCTGGCTATTTAATAATCATTTGTTTGGGATCAATTCTCTTTTCCATGGTATTGCAACTGTACTACTTCCTCGTACAAAAACTTCTACCTTATTGCCTGGGTCTAAAACTATCAGGGATTGAAAAAAAAAAGGTTCATTATAGAAATTACATTTGCTCAGTAAACCCAGGAGGCATTGTCTTTCTGTTAGCTCTCCTATAACTAATCCTTAGTGCATGTATATTTTTGTGCATGCCTGCTGTTTTTATATTTAGCAGAATATCTATTTATACCACACAGGAGGTCTATGTAGCTATTGCATAAATCTGTTTATTTTTCAATGGTTACATGTCAGCAACTGATGGTATAGAAATGATCTGTATAAGCTAAAATACATTAATATTCTTTCTTTTTAATCTTAGCATTATTTATGTGTGTCTTGTCAATATTATAAACTTTGTGGTTTGAAAAAGAATGACAAATTTGTGTTCAGAATAGCCTGAGCTGAGAAGTCTGAATTTTGAAATTCATTCATGCCAAATGGTTCTTAGTTGTCATAAGCTTAAAAAAGCAAGCAGCAATAGAAGCAGCCCACTTTCATATCCAACAATGGCAGTGACAGTGGTGATCTGAATGTCTGTGAGGATCAGATTCTGCCAGTCTCACCCAGGCTGAGCAATATATTACAGTGGGAGCAGCTCCACTAACTTCAGCCAAGCTCTTGGGGTAGAAAAATGTTAGTCTGATTTAGTGATGGTTGCACTTGGAGTCCATATGATGCTGTGACATGACCAAGTGTCGAGGTTATTCTGATAACTTGCTTCCATGAAGGAAAGAAGTCTTCTGCTCTTGCACCAAGAACCATTTTGACTCAGGTTTAAAATGAGAAGTTACTGTGCTATGAAGTTTGAATTTTACCTACGTAATGTCCTGAGGGCTGAATAGTGATTACTGTCTTTCAGATTTAGGCATGATGTTGTACTGCATGAGGTTGCATCATGATGATCAACTTTAAGTCACCTGTGGGAATATGCACATGAGTATGGTCAGGTGAAAGTAATTAGTGTGGTACCTGTGAATACATAATTATGGAATTATTAGGGTTGGAAAAGACCTCTAAGATCATGGAGTCCACCCATTACCCTAGCACTTCCATGTTCAGCACTAAACCATGTCCTCCAGTGCCACATTCACATGTGTTTTGAGTGCTTCCAGGGATGGTCATTCCACCACTTCCTTGTGCAGCTGTTCCAATGCCTGACAACCCCCTAAATGGAACAGTTTTTCCTAATATTCGATCTAAACCTCCCCTGGCACAGCATGAGGGCATTTCCTCTTGTCCTGTCACTTGTTACATGGGAGAAGAGACTGACCTCCACCTCACTACAACCTTCTTTCAGGTAGTTGCAGAGTGATACGGTCTTCCCTGAGCATCCTTTTCTCCAGACTAAAGGCCCGCAGCTCCCTCAGCTGCTCCTCATCGGACTTGTGTTGTTATCCTTTCACCAGCTCCCATGCCCTTCTTTGGACACACTCCAGCACCTGAATGTCTTCGTTGTAGAGAGGGGCCCCCGTGTCATTGGAGTGATGGGCCCATGTGTCATTGTTTATTATTTATCAGAGCCTGCGGTGTTTCCCAAACACGGGAGTGCTGTTGATAAGGATGACAAAGAGGGAAAATTTCAATACTTGGTTTTACGCTTTCCCTCGGGACCGTTTCTTTTCTTCAGGGCTGAATGGAGGCTGTTGCTTCCTTTGAAATAACCTAAAGGCTAATTCCTCTGTTTTTCAACAAGGAAAGCTTAAATTTGAATTGTTACAGCATGCTGAATGCTTAGCAATACATGACTAAGTCAAAAGAGGTACCTGATATGAAACTTTATTTCATTTTAAAAGTCTGTAAACTTATTTATGATGAAGTTTATGCAATGTATTTCTCTTGTGGCTAAAATTTGATCCAGCATTTGACTGCTGGTATGTGTGACTTCATGAATTCTGTATAGGAAATTGCTTTAAGAAGGAATGAGTATATTGACTTGGGATCTTATCTACCTTTATTGCAGGTAGTGTTAAAACTGAAATGCATGATTCATTTTGTTGTCATTGATGCAGAGTTAGGTAAATTAGGTATGCAGCTTATGTCCTGTGATCCAGACTTTTTAAAAAGTCATCAGGGTGGAGAAACTAGCTGGAATGAATGTACTATTGGGAAGGTATATCCAGATCATTCCAAAGCTACCATAGTGGTCCTTTAAAAATCCAAACATATGTTCTTTCAGTGACTTAAGTAGTTGCATGATGTAAAAAAAGGAAAGATGGACTGCTCGGATAGGTCTTCTGTATAAGAAATCTTTTCCCTCTAGGAGAAAAAGCAAAAAACGTTTACCAAAGGCACACAAGAGTGTTACCAGAGCTCACATGAGTTTTATTGGCCTTCTGTCACATTTGGTTTATAACCTTTGACTTTGCTACCCTGGCTCAAATTCCCCACAGTCCACTACAGCTCAATGAAGAGCTCTGTTAAAATATGTCATTGGCTCCATGCAACAGTGTAATATTTCCCTAACTTTTGTCCTGTGATGAGAATTGGACAGATTGAGTTGGAAAGTCTTAAATTGTCAAATAATGTCCTTGTGGTAAACCCTTGTCAAAATTTGGGATTAGGAGTTAGTCTTTGGGTTAGATGTTTTTGGGATGATCCCATCATCAACTGTAAAAGTCACTTCAGTGTGTAAGTGTGCATTGCCTGAGACATTGTGTATCACTTTAAAAAAAATACCAAGCATTTATATTTGGAAAATATCTCCCTAATTGTATATATTGTTCTGGGTCATTATTTTCTCATTGTTTAAATTGCAGCTCATTTATTTAAAAGAATACTTGTCAAAGGAAAGCTTTAAGTACTGATTTAAGAAAGCAGTGTTAAATAATTGAAATGACTGTGATAAAATTGCCTTAGTTTAAACAGACCAGTTTTATCAGTCTGTTTAATGAATTGTGCTTTTATAGGGTGAGATAAATCTAACGTGAATTCAAATGGTTGCACTAGAAATACAGCTCTAGGTGTGCTCTCTTGGTGGATTTAACTAGCAGAATTAGAGAAGAAAAAGGCAGTTGTACTCCTGCATTTCCTTTCAAAAACACTTAAGGTACAGTAAGCAATGCTGGTATTTTACAGAGCTTTCTAATATTTATTTAGCTATAATGTCTGGTTATTTACATATGGATTGTACAAAGTGTCTCTTTGGAAAATATTTATGTTTCTGGATGTAGAAATAAACTTGAGGTTTCATCCAGTTCTGGAATCATTAATTTTCATGCGTTAGAACAGTGACACAATCAAATTCTTTATAGACTGAAGGGACTTGGCAGGCAGGTCTTGCTACTTACTAATAATTTAGAAGGACTTTTCTCTTCTTGCAAGAAAACCAGTGTATCTGCTTTGGAGCCAGACTGGAGACAACCACTGGTCAGCACCTGACACAGGAGAAAGAATCCTGGGATATTTTGGATTCTGCTGTTTATGTTTCTGTACATTGTTAGAACACATCTTGCATACAAGAAGAGAAAGGATCATTGGATGCTTTTTCATATTGGGCTATTGTGCATGATGCCATGATTTTAATGGAAGTTCTAGGAAGTCAGCATTCAATGTGCGAGACAATGTCACACCAATCTCACCTGGTCCCAGAATGACAGTGAAATTATTGTCTGGTATGTGAAGGAATATGCAGTTGATGTTGCATAATTCAAAGGAGATGAACCAGTAACTCCCCTGTTTTATTGCTGAACTTACCCACATTAAGTGTTTCTTAAATGCTGTTAAGCTGATTTGGGGCACAGTTACCCTGTCAGCAATAATTTTTAAGTGATGTCTCAGGATACAAGGCAATGCTCTGAGTGGGGCATATTCATGTCCCTTTTAAAACTTCCAATCTTTGTCTGTCTAATGAAAGAAATACCGACTTGCAGTGTGAGAAGAATTTGTCAGACTGACTTCCCAGGAAGTTTTATTCACACTGCAGCTGAATCCATTCAGATATTTCTTATTCCAAACAAGGCCTTCACCAGTGGTCTCTGGAACCAGTGTCTGCTGTCAACTCTGCAACCTCACTTGGAGCACTAGAAATTATAGTGATTATTTGGGGGGGGGGAAGAAAGAAGTTGAACTGGAGTCTCACTGATTTACAGAAAACACTTTCCAGTGGAAGGATGTGCCACAAGACACCTGTGTATGATGTCACTTTGCTCTAATCAAACAGGCACGTAGATTTCAAAATTATACCTGTCTTCTTGCCGTATAGTTTTAGTTTATTATTGCTAGGATAACCATTCCTACCCAGATTGTTTTCTGTAACAAGCCTGTGTCTACTGACTGATACCAGGGTGTTGGTAAAAGCTCCAGTACACCTGAAGGAGATTTATTGAGATTTCAATTGTTTTGCTGTTATGAAAGGTGAGGGAAAATGCTCTTCCTTGCAGAAGTTGTGAAACAGGGTATTTCATAAATTAAGCAGGCTATTGCCTCTCATCTTCTTCCTCCCCAAAGCAGTCTATCCAAGATGTATTGTTTCTTGTTCTCTGCTGCTGGCTGAAACTGGTCTTGCAGTTTTTATTACAGACTATCAGCTTGTCCATCTGTAGTAAAACTGACAAGATTCTTGTATCACTTAGCAGCTGTCTAGGGACTTCAGCCTAAATTTTAAGTTTGTTGAAATCCATCTGCTTTGAAGAACAGCTTGATTTTGATGGATTCAAATAAGGGAAAAAAACCAGGCCTACATAGTTGTCTTTCATAGGGGTTTTATGATACGAGAATGAATCAAAAACCAAGAAAAAGTGAGTCTGTAAAACAGAGGAGGGATTTGAAGTAGAAGAGGTTAACAATTTTACTGTCCAGAAAGTACTTATATTTTTATTAGACAGTAGACTTTTCTGTCTTTGTTTTCTAGCCATTTCACCCTTCTAATACAAATTTTGAAATAGTGGAAGGATATATTAAATACCAAGGAAAATTATTTTTAAAAGCTATTTTAAAAATTAATTTAAATGTAGACAGACATAGCATTATGGCATTAAAACACTCCAGGGTCTTTTTTATTGGTCCATTAATACTTGCCTCGAGTGGTAGAACACACCTGAGGCAAGATTTAATGAACCAATAAAACATGCCCTAGAGTGCCCTAATGCTATATTGCTAACCATTCCTATTACATAAATGCACTGTTTGCATACGTCCTTCATACAGTTCAGAAAAATCTTCAATTAAGTGAAGGCCGTATGACAGTTCTTATCCAGAGTTTCCATATTTTGTAGTGATTAAAATGATTATATGAGAGATTCTCAACCAACTAATGCAATATATTGTGCCTAGAACTTCATGGACTGTCCAGATGGTGAATCCCATAAGTGTTAAGTCAATGTGCTTCCTTTCAGTTACTGAGAGTTTTCTAAGGTCTTTCTAAAAAATTTGAATGTAATGCTGTTCTATTTCTGTTCTTATCTTGAAAACACTCCACCTGTTTGGCTGGAATCCACCCCAAACTCCTCGTAACTTCAGTCCCATTAAAATCCTTGAGGATGTTACTAAAACGATGTTGTCCAAAACCTTTTACATTGTTTAGTCAAATAATTATTTGAGGCTTTTTTAAGGAGGCAGATTTTTTTAGTGTTATAAATAAAATGTAATGGAGTTAAGCTGGTTAACATCAGGTGATGGTCCAGCTCTTTGCTTTCCAGCTCTTTCAGAAGGATTAGAAATGCCATACTTGTATTAAATCAAACATCTCAGATGGAAGAAAGTATGAAGGATGCTTATCCTATTTTCCAATTGTTAAATTAAAGCCTTTGACTGGAGATAGTTTTTGCCCTAATGATTTAGAATGTTCATAACCATAAGCAAAAACATACCTAAGTTGATCTGTACTTAGCAACAGGAAAACAAAGCAGATTGGTTTTGAATGTCATTACATGAAGAATAATAACCCTTCCTTCAGAGAATGGAAGTGATTGAGCTTTGTGAATTATTAGTTTTGCATTCCAGCATTGTTTTGTGGTAGAATGATATTCTCTTAAAGAAAGAAGTCTGAGATTTAGAGATGTAAATTGTAAAAATGGCTTCTACATAACTGAGAATCTAACATGAAATAATTTTCACGTTAATGTGACTTCAGGATAGTCAGAGACAAACTACATATGGCTTAAGAGGTACACATTTAGCAGAACCCTGACTTGAAAACTTAAGAGAGGAGGAAAAGAACCCCATGTTGTTAAACTGATACAGAAGTGAAGAAATTACTACTTAGATGTTTTTGGCAGGGAGGAGTCAGGGAGAGGAGGAAAGCCTTGTAGGCCAGGCTTGATTTTTGCAAGAGTATTTGACAAGTTGAACATGCATGAGTCTGTGAGCCACACGTGCTTGTTAGGGCAAAAGTAACTTTACTTACTTGTAAGTCTAGATCCTCAGCTCTTGTGAGTTGGCATGGTTCCATGAAAGGCAATGAAATTATACCAGCTTATACCAGTGGATGGTCTGGCCCCTAATCTTTCAAGTAACAAGCTCATTAAATGCTTAGGGCCAAATTCTTTCCTGGCACAACTCCATTGCTCTTAATGGAATTAAGCCAGCAGAGCATTTGGCCATTGTTTAATACTGATAACAATCTAAGGGGAACCAGGTTTCTGTGTTTGTTTTTCTTTTGAAATGTAACATTAGCAAACCGTATGTGATTTTTATAAGACATAATATATGAAATATTGGCTAAAAAAGTCTGCACAGAAAACTTGCAGGTGAAACCCCAGATGTTCTTGATGTGCTACCTTATTTCGAACAAACAGTATTGATTTGATCAGAGGTTTAAACCTTTTACTGTTGTCTGGAAATGAACTGACCAAGTTGTCATCTCTAGTCCCTGTTTCTCCTTGTCTCATCATTTTGCAGTACAGTCATCTCAGAAATTTAAGCAGGGTCAGGCTTATTGTGGAAATTATGACTATCTGAAAAATTGCACTCTTTTCATTCTAAAACCAAATAACTGATGTAAGTTTTCCAGAGTCATTACTGACATGATTTTTTTTTTTTTCCTTTCAAAGAGCATAGTGGACACATTCTGTTTAAGAATTTTCACTGCACCATCTAGCAGCTAAAAGGCTCAAATGAATAAGAATAGCATTGCTATTATCAGAAATTGTTTCCTAGAGCCAATTTAATTTCTTAAAATCTTTATGTATTTGTCTAAGTTTTACCTTAATTTCAGTTCTGCAACTTTGTTACAGTTAGCTAGGCCTTATCCCTCTGGCTCAGGGTGTGCATGACTTACCTGACCATGTTAATGCCTTACATGAAATGTGGCTGAGAATCTGCCATCACCACTCAAAAGTAGTCTGCTTTGTTTTTTTCCTTTTTTTTCCCCCCCAGCTAATTCAAACAAAATTTTACTCTTTTTGCCTTATTCTTTATTGTGACATCTTTTTTTAATGTGTTGCTCCAAGATGTTAGGTACTGCTCTCAGCAGCAGTTAGGTCTAGACTTACGCAGGAAAAAGCTCTTTGCTATAATTTCAGAGGACAAGTTTGGAAAGGTAAGGTATGTTACTGCACAGCCTGTTGCATAATTGATATTTAGTAAAGAAGAAAACTTTTTTTGAAATAAACTTTTACCATTGCAGTGCTTGAGGCCTTGATAGAGTGCTTTGCAGCTGAATTTAGACATGGGAGGAATCATATCTCAGGGAAGATGAACTTCCCACATAAAGGTTATAAGTCTACTTCAGCAGGCGTTTTGTGACCCACCCGCAGTTTTATAGAAACATGAGTAACCCAAACACTAAAATCCGAAACAGAATCACCAGACCTTTCCACAGCATTCTTATTAAAGCTGGGCCAAGAGAGATCACTGCAAACTACTTGCAGTTGTGAGTGATGTAACACAGCTCAAGGGCATTCAGTACCTGGCAAGCAGAACTGTCTTTGAATGGACTGAGATGAAGGACCACCACGAAAACACAAAATGAAAAGCAGTGGAAGGGAAATTCATTGCCAATTAGTACCCAAAACATTCAGATGAACAAGAAGAGCTCCTTAAGCAAACAAAGTGGGGGCTGAAGAGTCTGGAAACCAGGTGGTAGGATGAAATGACTCATTTGAAATTATGCACGGAAACATAATTGAACGTCAAGGAGTCAGTATAACTTCTGACTTGCATAAGCAGGGCTAATGTTTTCCCATATCTCTCATGTCTTGGACTTGACCTAGGGCACGTAAAAGGAGCAGGTATCTTTCCATGGAATGGGAAGGGCACTATTACTGTTCCAAATAATGTTTGATGGAATCCTCTGCCTTGTCTCTCTGCTCTCCTGTCCTGGTTTGGATTTCTCTGAATCAAAATCTAACCGAATAATTTCTGACAAGTAAATGTGGTAGAAGGAGAAGAAGATGTGTGACTGTTCTGGTAACATGAGCCTGCAGAGCTGTTTCCTTGTAGCAATGAGAGTTCCCCAAATCTCTGCTGGAGTCATACAGTGGAAGCTGCAGAACATAATAGCACCAGGAGTTCATGTTGGGGCTGCTGAGTGACTTAATGGCACAGTCTGAGTCGGTTTGTTTGCTTTTCATTTTGTTTCAAGGAGAGATCTGCACGAGAGCGCGTTTTCAGTTGTACTGAGCAGCTGAGCTGCAATCTTGCAAACTGTCAATGCGTGTGCAGGGATCTGGGTTTACAATGAATCTCTTTTTTTATCCTGTGAAAAAAGCAAGTGTGGAGATGTGTACCAAGTCTAAATTAATGGCTGTGCTCTAACACTGATTTTTTTTCTCTCTACATGCCAGAGTTGAGGGTTACTTTTCTATTCTAAACAAAACTTATGACAGAAATATTTGTGTGAGATCACCCAAGTAATTAGCCAGTTTACTCATGCAAATAAATATTTTTTTATTCAACTTGGAACATCTTTTTGGCAGCATTGCCTTTAATTACAGAAACATTTAAAGGACAACAAGGATGTAGTACGTACTAAAAATGTTCTGTGCAAACACTGAGAGGATTTAGGTGAGCAGCAGCAGCTCTGTAATTACCTTGCAGCCAGACAGACCCTCACGTTGTTTGAAGGCTGTTAAAAATAAGGAAAGAAATAATTTTCTTCTCATGGGAAAAGGAATTAATTAGCAGTATGCTGAGGGCCTTGGGATTGGTTCTCATCCAAAGGAGATAAATAAACCAACCATTACTTCAGACTACTCGATGTGAGCACTGGGAGCGTTTCTTTGTAGGGTTGAACAGCAAACCTGGCCTGTGAGGAGAACAGCTAAGGGAATTTTAAACCACCTTTGCACCTTTCCAGCATGGTTTATTCCACAGGTTACTCAGGCTGTTTACTAAATAGAGGCAGCCCTGCCTCTAGATGTCTAACTCACTCCAGCCCCTTGGCTGACCTGCTAGCTGACCTGCTCTTTTTAGCTGTGTCAGCTTGGGCTTGCACTGAGGTTGGCAGAAGGCAGCTTCAAAACCAGGTTTGTGAAGCATTTGCACTGAAGGAGACAGTCCTTAGCCACACCATTAGACCTTGAATTGGATTATGTTCCAGCATTTTCAGCTGATCTCAGAAGTCTAGATCCTAGGATCAGAGACCTATCCTCTAAATACCAGTATAAATACTTCTCTTAGTAAATTATCTGAGATTTTTTAATGAAGGAAAACTGCAAACCCTTTGCTTCCTTTGCCATGGCTTCAGAAGGAAACAAGATTTATCCTTACAAATATTTGTTCTCCACAGTTAACTTTTTAACTATTTGCCTAATTTCATCTATGCTATTTGACAAAAAAGCTAGAGGCATCAAAGATGAGAATTCTGTGCTCATTTCTCCCAAAGCATCTGGACAGAGAAAAAAACCTTTATTACATGCTTCTGCTGAAAAGAATTTATGTTGGGAGCACGTTTATTACCAAAAGTAAGAAAGAATCTGTGCAGGAGGGAGACATTACAAATGCTCTAATTATTAGAAAAACTGCAGTTGGAACTCACAACTTATTAGG
>VXBX01003165.1:127436-177049 GCA_013400415.1 Scytalopus superciliaris | reverse complement strand
TATTATTATTGTTATTGTGTTGTTAGGTTTCAAGCAGTACATCACTATGGCGACCTGAAACAGTTCATATTTCATCGCTGTTTTCTGGTTTGCAGACACAGAAAGATCCTTACCTGCTTTGAATAATTCAGTTCCTCTTTGGAAGTTTTTGATGCATTCCCAAGGGATGGAAATAGAAAGGGAAAATGCCTTCTAATACTGGGACAAGAGATGCACATGCACTTTGGGTCACCAGACACCAGCACTGTCACTGAACTTGTGGCTGGTATTGCTCCATGCTTTCTCTATGTCAGACAAATACTCCTGAGCCTTTGTTGTGAACTAAGTTGAAGAACTGCTCTGGGTTAAGGTTATCTTTTTGTCATTTCCTGAGTTAGTTTTAATGCAAGCCAGTCGCTCACTTTAGTTCTTTGCATGGCACAAGAAACAGGGAAGTGGAGACACCAGAGTAATCAGCCTAGGCAGGGTGAGAGTAGGATGCTGCCTTTCAGCATCAATGCCAGCTTGTGCTGCCTTAGCATGCTAATGCCAAACAGCCTATATGCATGCCAGAAGCAAGCTACATCCCTGACATCACTTCTATAAAAATATAATGCTAAAAATTGTTGTTTGCCACTAATCACATAAGGAAGGATTTACAGATACTACAGTATGGTATGCGTAATATCTAGATTAAAAAAACAGCACTGCATTACACCTGCTCACTTATCTGGGAAAATGTTTGCTTTTTGAAAAGAACCCCTGAAGCAGGAGTTTCATATCAGGCCAACAAAATAATCCAGAATTACTGTTTTTTCCATTGAACTTCAAATATGAAAGGTGCAGAAAAATCCTGTATCAAAATCCTGTATCTAGAGTCTGGTAAAACTGATTAATGATCCAGCCTGAATTTATGTCTACTGTAAATAAATCACTTCTTTGCAAAGTTGTCTCAGGCATCAGAAAAACATAAAGTTAAAAATATTCTCTTCAAGTTCTCTTTTACCTAAAGTTACAGTCAGAATCATATTCAGATGCCTGAGGATAAGAAATGTCATATTGATGGATGAGTTATAAGTCCCTTTTCCTGGATTGGGCATTGGGGGCCCAATTCTACTCTCCATTCAACTCTGCTGAATTGAATGGCATTCCATTGACATAAGTGAGAGCAGAAAGGCAGCTTGGGTGTGCCTTTCACAATCAATAAAAATAATTTCATACAAAGATGAATTTTCCAAGTATGTCAGAATCAATTAAGGTGCTATTGCTACTGGAAGTACATTTGCCCATATGCAGAATCTGTACTCATTCTTCTTTCTAGGAAATTTGAATTTTAGCCAGAACAGTAATGTGAATTGTGTTCTACTAAGTGGAAATAGAACTCTTATTCACAGTTTATGAAGTAGAAGATATTCTGTATTTTCTGTGAGTTTTGAGTATATTTTCCTCTACATAATAAATTCCTCTTCTTTATCACCACAAACCTTAGATAATGCTTTCCTGTGAATATTGCCAGTAACAACAGAGCGAAGTACCTGCTGTTAGAGCTCACCCACATTTTAGGCCCCGTGGAGATATACACTGACTACTATAAAAGTTGCCTACTGTACTTTTCCTGTATCTTTGTGTCCATCTGCTTTGTATCTGAGCAGTAATGTACAGACAGTGAGATCCAAGAGGGCAGAATCCCATTGTGCCTGTCCCCCAGCAGAAAAAAGCTACACAACTGATAAACTGTCGATCAGCAGTGCCAGCCCCTCAGCCATACAGCTCAGCTTTGTGTCCCTGCTAGAAGGAAAAAACAAAGCTGCCATTCCAGCATTTCTAAGTTTTAAGGATCAAGACTGGACCCACCCTAATTTTCTTCAATATTTAGATTTTTTTGAGTCAAGCATTTGGTGGAAGTAGTCCAATATGAAAGAGGTTTTAGGCAGAAAAGATGTTCTGAAACCCTCCTTTCAGCTGGGTTATTTCTGAATGCCATTTAAGGCATATTCCAAAACTGAGTGTACTTCATTGGCAATTCTGACTGGGAAAAAAAAATTAGCATTCAGGTATTGTCCAGCTTCTCCTTTCGTGCCACTTATAACTTGGAGGTAGTATAATTTAGCGGCCTGGTTTTCCAAAGCAATTGTTAGAGCCTTTAACTGGAAGTGTATTAAAATAAAAACAAATTAAAATTGTACTATTATACAACTTTATTCCTCTTTAACCATATCCCTAGATTTAGCTCTAATTGCACACATGACTAAGGCTCTTTTTCAAGGCAGCCCACTACAAGACTACGTTATCTTCCAGACAGTCGATCCTAGACCCTGCATTATATTCCAGATGTACCTACATGGTTCAAGTTCAAACTTACTTTATACCTTTTGATATTAAAGTATATTTGTCAGCATAGGGATCCAATTAGAATATATTCAGTCTGTAAACGAGTTGCTATATAGTTGAAGGAAATTTATTTTTCCCTTCAACAGCGTAAGGATTTTAGTTAGCAGCTGATATGCAGATCAGCCAACCTTGTAAAAGAGGTAAGCAGTGTGAAATTATATGAGAGTTATTAATAATTCCTAATAGGAGGAAAAGACCTGACAGAAAGGGTGAATTAAATGACTGTAATAATCACAGAGATGCATTACTTGGGATTCATTTCAGTGCATTTTTGATACTCCGTAATGGGAGAGTCAACTTTTAACTCAGCAAGAAAACACATTCTTCCTCATTAACAATGTTTTCTGTTGAATTTAAATTCTTTGTTTTACATTCATACAGTGATGCCAGTACTACACTCATAGGATGGCTTTTATTATAAAATGCTTGTCTAAATAGATCCATTGAACTGCGGTTCCCAAAGTATGAGAGAGATTGTTTATGTCTGTTCTCAGACCTTTATCTATTCATCTCCTTTTCCACTGAATTCTAAGAAGGCAGTAAAGAATTATTTGTTAAATACTGCATAATAGAAAAAGGGTCGCTGTAAGCAAAAAAAAAAGAAAATAATAACATGCTACACTGCAGGAAAAAAAGGTGGGAAACTATTGGTAATCTTATTACTCTAGCCTTATCTGTCAGAAATTTTAATCCTGCTTTGATCCAGTTGTCTTTCTTACAACTGATTTTCAGATTATAGCATCTCTTTCTATGTGCACATATTTTCAGCACAGGGCTGTCTATATGCTGTTAGACAAAGCAAGATCATCTGTATAAGACTAGCAACAGATTGAAATTTTTAAAGAAACTGCTTTTATTATATGTCTATAACCTTTTCTCAAAATCCTATATGTATTTCTAAAAAGTCTGGGTGAATCAGACAGGCATGTGTGCATACATACACCACCACGCACCCATGGCACACACCCAAGCAGAAACTAAAGGAACTTTTCTGTAATATGGAGGATGCATAAATGTCAACAAGAGAAGGAAATAATGGGCATTAATTTGAATAAGGAGACAAGAGCTGAGTGGGAAATCAAGATGAATAGCTGTAGAAGAAGGCTTGATAAAAGAGAAGTGAGGAGAAACAACTGAACCAGGCTGAACATGTACTGGAGAGCCAGTGGTAGAATCTACATGAAGGAGAAAGTATGCAAAGTATCTGTCCTATTGTGTATCGAATTTCATCATAATTCAGCTTTGGTTTAAATACAGGTATGAAGTACCATACTAGAGAAACTGGGACAAAGCTTAGAAAACAGGACTGTAGCACACAGTGGATGACTTCTGTTCCGTAACTTACACAGAAGATGAGTAGGATGTTCATTGCAAATGTACATACAGTGTTACACAAGTTTTTAAAATACAAAATTACTATGTGAAAATTACTGTTCCTGTTTAAATTATAACACCTGTTTACAATGAATTGGAAAGTACCAGCATGTGTGTGGGAATTTGGAGGTGGAAGGGAGGGGAGTTGATTATTTACTGATTTTTTTGGTGAGTGGATTTTCTTATGTTTGGGGGTTTTATGCTTAAAATTTTTTCACTGTATTTTATCTGTCCTGTATAAATTAATATTAGATAATTATTTTTTGTTTAAATTCTTTAGCTGCTCAGTATCTCCTTCTATTAAATCAGCAGTATGCTCTCCTCTTTAGCTTGCACTTTTCTCTTGAGAATTTTTTAAGAAGTTTTGATAAAAACACAGACATCACAAGAACATATTTGCATTCAATGAACAGTTTTGCTGAGTTTTCAGATCTTTCAAAACCGAAAATAAATTTACTATTCATATGCATTTGAGAGCAGGTATATGTATAGAATGGTGAATCTTCTCATCTGCCATGATCTGCAGATGCCAATAAGAAGAAAAAAATTTGCATTCTCATCCATTTCAGTAGACTATCTCAGGTCTTTAAGTATTTTTTCTGACTTGGCAAAAAAATCGAAATAAACAAACCCCAAACAAAAACCAACAACCAAAAAAACTCCAAACAACCCAATTATTGTTGAAGGTTTTCTTTTGGAAAAATTGTATTTTAATCATTGCTTACAAGGTCTGTTTGGTAAGGTGAAACAGCAGTGACATGTTCGTATTTTGGGATTTCTTTTTATTTCTATATGTTCTCTCTTAATAATAAGAGCTTTTGTCTAGGCCAAACCCCATTGGGATTATTGTGCACAATTCATTTTTGTGAGGTAGGCAAACAACATACCTCCCAGCACAAATTCTTAGAGCTTGTGTTCTACTTTGAAGATATTTTCCTCAGTGCAAACAGGAAGGCAGAAAATGCCTACAATCTCTTCCTCATAATTTGAGATCAAGCAAGTACTTCAAAAATCACATATTTGTAAAGGGAACAGGTCTCATGTTACTCCTTGAGTGGCAACAGACCATGCACTCTGAAGATATTCCCTGGTTCAGTAATCTCAGTTATTTCAGATTACTAACATTACAGGTCGTACTATTGAACTACCACTCTGCTTTATAGCAAAGTCAAGGGTATGGAATGAACAGAAAAGAGAAGACTTTATAAATTGGGCCTTGTCTTACTAAGTATTTTGTGGGGCTTTTTTATTTAGGGCTGTCCAACATCATGTACTATAAGATACCATTCTCAATTGCTTTGAAGATTTTATTTCTTCAATATGGAGATTGAAAAATTCTATGTTGGTCTTATTTATTTTCAAATATATCAGGGAAAGCATTGAATCAGGCAAACAGTTCTGTTTCGGAGGCTCCAGTGATATGGTTTAATGTGCAGCTTAATGAAGAGTTGTGTCAGTACAACTTAGGGCATGGAGGACTACGGCACAGGACAAGGGGCCCAAGGCTATAAGATTTTGAAGCTTGCACATCAGAAAATCTGTTCTAACTTCAGGGTGGAGATCATTTTAAGAACAAAGTAACACAAAAGATGGCAGGAAAAAGGAATCAGCTATTGGATTCAAGACAAAGGAAGTAGGAAGACAAACTACAATAGATTGGGACTGGGTTTTGTGGAGTGCAGCTGTTTTTGTAGGACACAAAAATTTGATCAGGAAAGGAATTAGCTGAATGGGGAAAATGCATATAAGAATATAGGCATGAGAAGATGAAAAGAAATCATACAGTGCTGCAAGGACATGCTGGGACTGGGGAAACAGAAAAATGAAACAGGACACAAAAAGAAAAGGAGACTGGACAACTAAAGAAAAAGAAAGCCAAAAGCCAGTGGTAAGCAGGCATGGCAAAGTTTGCGTGACTAGTATGTGCCTGGGTGTAAAGAAAGTCAGCATACTAAGAGCAAGGAAGCAGCAAATGGGAAGAGAACATGAGAAAATTAAGGAGATGAGAAAATAAAACTGGATACAAGGATCTGAGGGGCTGTGAAAGGCTGGGTATAGATTGTAGATTTTCAAGGGATAAATTATGTAAACCTAAGGGAGCCAGATCAAAGTCTGGGGAAATGAGCAGAAGTGCCTGTACTCACTAAACTCCCCTGTACTGAGCAGCAGCAATAGAACCAATTCCCATTTCTCTGCATTCGTTTGCCATCATGAACTATTTATGGTTCACATTTCCTAACAGTGTTGATCCGCATACAGGTTTACAACTGTATTATGGGATTGTTAGTTGTGGCATTAGCCCAGCGGTAAGCACTCATATGGCAAGTTTCCATAGAGATATTCAAAGAGTGGCTTGGATGTGGTCTCTAAGTGACCCTGCTTCAGCAGAGGGGTTGGATTGGATGACCTCCAGAGGTCCTTTCCAACCTCAACTTGCCTGTGGTCTTGTGAACTCAGCCCAGTGTCAGGCAGTGTGAAGGAGGAGCAGATCCAGGGGAATTTAATATGTTTTTCTGAGTCCTGTGAAATGTCACACACCCTTTACTTTCTCTCTTCAGCCCATACACAGCAGTTTCTCAAAATTAAACGTGTTGGGATTGAAATGTTCTTCTGGGGCATTATTTCCACTCCCGTTGTTTAATGGTTGGACTCAATGATCTTAGAGGTCTTTTCTGACCTTTATGATTCTATTATATTTCCAATTGCAAACTTACATGCTATTTGTTTGTTGCTCCTTAAGACCTGGGAAATCATAAGTGATTTAACAAAGCCTGATTGTCACAATGCAAGAAAAAGATTTATAAACACAGTGATTCCTACTAATGAAGGAAATACTAGGAATACTTTGAGTTTCACTACTCTTCAAACAAACTTAGAAGGAATCCAAAAAATCATACAATATTTATATTATTTTCTTAGGAACATACTAGTTACTCTGACTTAACATCTTTCCTGAGAACTGTTATTTTTGCAGTTTAGGCAGACCCAGTAACATTTCTCTGCAGTCCTCAATAAAGACCATATACACTAGATGCTAACAACACTGCATTTTTTGTATAATGGTTATTATTAAAATGAGCCTCCAGAATTTGATCATGTACCTGTTGAGAAATTATGGAGACAAGTGATTTTAATCTGTAGAAGAGCAATAAATATTTACATATCTATGTGAGAGCTAACAATGCAACAAGAGTTGTATTGATATACAGGCAGCATTTTGGTTTTGCCTGCTTGTTTTTGCCCACAAGCCACCAGCCCTTTAGGTGTAACTGGTTCTGCTTTGGGCACAGGTTCTGCTTTCCGCTATGTTCCCTTCTCTCACATTCCTGAAGCTGTGTCACAAATGCCCACAGGAAGAGAAATACACTGTCCACTGCTGGTAATCTTCAGAGGCCTTTCAGTAATTGTCTATAAGAACAGTTCAGTGAGGCAAGGCATGTCCTTAGAAGCAATTTAATTCTTAATCACTAGGGCTTTGAGTAGGAAGAAGCTAAATGTTATCATGGGAAAATGAAAAAGAAATATGGATTAGTTCTAAGGAGGTGTAGGGACTCATTCTCTGTCATCTATTGTGGTGATTTTCACTCATAGCACAACAGCCTTAAGTGGTGGCATACAGGAGTGATGGATGACAAGTTTCAGCAGAACTATATGGTAGAACAGCTACTTGTAGATCTTAACTCCATGAAATGAAAGATGGAAAAAGACATGACTTCTATCCATACAGAGTGACCACAAGCAAAGCAAAATTTTAGATTGGTTTGTTTTTAACTTTGGATAGTTCTTCACTTTTGCATTAGAACTAGTTTTCCCTCTGCAGTGCTCTACTTTCCTACTCCCTTTTTAGCCTGAAGGAGCATCTTTTCTCACAAATACTGACACTGCATTCCTTGAATCTGGTTGCATAAGTGTCCCATGGGCTTGTAAGAAATGTGGTGCTGTGTACTCAGGGCTTTGAGTCCTGAGTGTATGAACAACAGTGTGATCTGCCAAGTCAAATTTCTAGATGCTGAACCCCATGTACCGTATGACATTGATGGCTCAAGAAGTACATGCAATCTCACATTTCTAAATGTGTACTGGTGTTCAGAAGCTCCGGAGTAATTTTGAGTATGTATATTTATACTTCTAAATACATACATATGTATGTAGGTGTGTGTATACTTCTCTAAAGGCCTGAACTATGCACTTGGAATGTTTTTTAAAAATTGCTTTCTGAGAAAATACACAGCAAATGATGGCACTATTGACATAATTTGTAAAGGGAATAGTTGATTACCTGTTCTGTAACTGAGCCAATGAATATTCATAGATCCCTCGGTATGGAGCTGGCATATTTCAGCTAATTAAGTCATCATACTTTCTATATGATACCAAAGTATGTTTAATTGAGGTTTGGCAGATAATACCAAAGAGAGTTTGCAAACAAACAAACAACAGACTCTGCTGTCAATTCCATAAATGGAATATGACTTTATGGACACTTGTACAAAAATGTTATCCTATTTCAGAAGGGTCTAAAAGTCACACTTTCAGGGCATGTTTCAGTTAGAAATTGGTCAGAGAAACAGTTCTTTTTAGGTAATACACTTATTTCAGAAGGCCATATAAATTTCTACTCAAAGTGTTTCTAAATGTTGTTGATATTGACATTATCCCCTTTACTGACTGTATTTGACAATACTATACAGTCTTTGAATTAAAGTTTTAAGATGTCATTTTTCCTTTGAGATTCTTGGATGCAAGCCAAGGTAGACTGAAGGTCAGAAGTTGAACTGCTGTCTCAGTTTCTTTTTTAACTTCCTACTGTCTTTTGCTGGGAACAGACACAGTGGCTGGCAAGGAGCGCAGCCTGCCAAAGGGTGCTCATCGCCACCTTGTTCAAAATAGGTTGCCTAATAAGATGCCCTGAGGCTAGTTTGGGCTGTGTTCCCAAAACCTTTCAAGGCTTTTGCCACCTAGCCTTAGTGGTAGGACAGTTGGATTCATGTCTTGATGCCATAGAGTCCAGGTACAGCTGAGGTGTGTCTCCCAGCCTGAAACTCAGAGCTTTTGTGCTCTGAGAGCCTAGAGGTACCCCAATACCCAACCAGAAGAAAATGATACAAGTGATGTGTTACGCTACTCTGTTTCCATGGAGCCCTTGCCCTTTGTCCCTCCCACAGCTGAAGGACTAAAGCTTCACTTTGGTGCCACAGTGTTCTCCCGTTAATGGGCACATCAATCCAGCCACTGATCTTGAGTTACTCTCTTCTACCTATCAAAATGACAGTTCTCTAATTTTTATCCTTAAATTATATTTCCATCTTTTGCTAGTCTTTCCTGCATTCTATAACCTTTTCCACCAGAATGGCACATTCCCTTGATATCTGTTATTGAACAGAAGACTTATGTGAGTCCACCATCTGTAACAGCATCTTTATGTCTAATTGACTCATGACTCTTTTTGGATCCCATCTTTCTCTCTGCCCCTTGAGTGCTAACACCTTCTGTAATAAAAATATCTGATTCTGGAGTGTGGGTGATCAAAGTTGATTATGAAACAGAGCTTTTTAATCAAAGCCATTGCTTCAGACCCACTCCCTGTTACAGGCTAGAATCCATCTGGAGACTTCAGACCCATACACACTGGATAAATCATACTGTCACAGATTTAAGGGAATAAAATGTCTTCTCTCTGTTGCTGGTGGGAAAATGTTTCCATGTATGTGAACTCTAAGGCACCCATGGCAATATTTATATCAATTAGACGTGTTGCTAAAAAAAAGCAAATCCAACCACCCAGAAAAAATTTGCCACATTCTGGACCAGCTTAATGTACAGTGGCATCGGAGTTAGACATCATGTTAGGGTATGTGGTTCCCTTTTAGTGCAAATAAATCTGCTTCCAGCGTAGCTCGTTTACTTAAGCAGTTATCAGAAACTCATCTAGACCTCTCCCCTAAGGAAGGTGTGGATTTACTCTTAACCCAAATTGTGAAGTCCTGATACATATTGAATTCCACTTATAAACTCAGCCATTAAAATTCTATTCAACTCAATGAAAATCAATTCTTGTCTTCAGTTTTTGAAATTGCATCATTTCTGTGTATACTCTCAAATCTGCTTGGAAACACCATAGCACTTTTCTGTGTATGAAGCTATTAAATAATATAATCTCTTATAATCATGATCAATACAGCTTTTATGTTCTTGATACAATCTATCAAAGAAGGAGTAGAAATTAGAACATGATCTCTTTGAAAAGGAAGGTCTGAACTATATTTTCACTATTTTTTCCATGAAACTAGCAACAGACTGGTTCATGTTCTGCTTCAGTAACTTCTCATGAAGAAAATATATTTAAAAAATTATGAGTCATTTTCCTTTTCATATTTGTTTTTTCTGTCTGTGAAGCTTTAAAAATTAATTCCATAATGAAAGTATTTTCTCTGTAAAGCTAAGAATTCTAAGCTAATTTTATCTTACCTACAAGATGATTTCATCATAAATATCTAGCTATTATGGCCAATCAGCTTTAGTATATAAATCTTAGTTCAGGCTAATTCTAGCCTCTAGTAGATTTTTAAGTAGCAGTATGTCAAAAGAATTTGGAAAATAGCTATTTTTACAAATGTTAAAGCTATAACATGGTTGGGTTTCTTATTGTTAACCATGATGCAAGGAGCAAAAGTAATTTTGCATTCTAAAAAAGGCATAGCATTGGGTTTAACGTGAACTGCTTTATTGCCTTGTGGTAGCAAAAGGGGACAGCGGCAGCTGGGGGAATCTTAACATTTGTTAGCTTTTAACATTTGTTAGCATTTTCCCCCCATTTTACCCCAGTGCTAGTGAAAAAAACATTAGGAGAGAAAAAAATCTCTGTTTCTGGGGGTAAATCAAGTCATATGATGCCTAAAAGTGTTTAAAGTAAGTCACATAAAAGTCAGTTGTTTTGAAATGGTCTCCAAGGTTTTACCAGTGTCTACCATGGCAGAAATGGCAGAAATCAAGAAGCAGGTGGCTCTCCTCAAGACTGTCCTTCCCCTGAAAAAGTAAACACCAAATGTTTAGTTGCCAGTATTTCTGTATTGCCTGGGAGACCAGCTTCTACAAATATGTTTGTGCTTGCACCTAGATGTCTCTCTGGGTGGCGGGGAGTATCTCTACCTGCACAACAGCAAGGGCAGCCCTGTTCAGGGACATGACAGGGGACAGGGGACATGCAGGAAGAGGAGTGTAATTCCTCTACCTTAAAGCTTTCTATGAGCAACCTGGAATGCCTAGTTTGGATCTGAGCCTTTGAGTCTCACAAGATGGGATTGTTCTTTTATAGTACCATAATTTTAATTAGTGTAAGCACTGAAATGATCTGATAGCAGTATTGTAATGACCTCAGCTAATGCACTGGTTTTAGCACTGTGCTTTAATATGGGGTAATGAATCTCGATGTGGCATGACAATATTCCAATAGGCATTTTATAGTATTTCTGTGCAGATGAAATAACAGACTTACAGTAATTAAAATGTTCTTATAAGCCAGTAACATTGCAGTTCTCCTACCCTTTACAAGACTTATTTGGACTAGTGTTAGTTTTTACCACTATGATTTTTATCCAGACCACAGCATGATCCACTTTTGTCTACTTTAATCAGTCTCACAGGAGACCCCCTGACCTGTTTGCCTAGAAAACTGAGAAAATAGAAATTCACTTGATAGTCTTGTGACCTGGAGTCGGAAATCAAATTGCAGCACCTCTCAGGAGCACTAAAATTCACTTTCAAGAAACCATGTATTTAGAGGCACCAGCCTAAGTTCCTATTAGAAAGTGAGACCTGAGACAAGGAACTCGTAAATAAAACAAATAATGTTACTTGTATGCTGCCACTCCAAATTAATTGGCTTTAACAGATGAAGGTATTTAATGGAGTAGTTTCGATTTTGGGTTTCCCTTATGTAATCTGGCAGCAGCTTCACAGTTTGTTGGAACTGAGGGAAATGGACAGACTTGTGCAGGCTACTTGTTGAGCACTGTGCTTTCTGTTTGCGTTACAGATGATCAGTGAATAGAGTGGCTAGTTGTAGGCAGGTTGCAATGCTCTTCTCTGATTTTCACCTCTCCCATATAGTGAAAAAGGCATATGACTTTTTTAGCTTGCTAATAAAATATTTCTGTTACAGTAAATTATATATGTCCAGAGATAATTCTTTACTGACAGTTTGTCCACTCATTGAATCTGCTATGTATCTAAAGAGATATCTGGTAAGCAAAGCAAAAATTAGAAATATTTTGTCTTGTTCACTGTGGAACAACAAACATCAATCAGTGGATCTGATACAGAATAAAATGCAGTGATTTTTTTTTTCCTGCAGAATTTAAAAGTCAGATACCCATCCCCTTGATTTTATGGAGACAAAGACATAGTACCATCGAAATTAGTTAAAGTATTTATGTAGTAAGGCAATAATGTCAATAAGAGTGTCAGAATCTAACCATTGAACACTAAATAATTAAAAGTGAGATCATAATGAAATTCTTTTCTGCCTCCAGGTGGCTGTTTTTTTCTGTAACCTTTTGTTAGATGCTAGGAAGAAGATGTAAATAAAACAGGCAAAGGCATTAAGCTGCATCACAACTGCTTTTAACTTTAATGGCATTCCCTAGACCTGAAATAACCACTGTTACTTACAACTTGACCTCTTTGATCTGGCAATAACTTAGCCCCTGAAGTTAGAAGGTAACACAGTCAATTATACTTCAGCACTGTTTTCACAGGAGACTTGGCCTTCCTAATGCAGATTCAATGAAATTGTTAATGTTTGCCTTAATTTTGCTTTTGCATAAGTAGAATGGCAAGTGATTTTATTTATGGTTTTTAAGTCAAAGATGAAACGAGAATATGCTTCCTGATCCATTGACTAAACTCTAGGATGTAGTTTCAACTATTTTTCTCTTATTCCTGGGTCATTTTTATGCCTACTCTCTTTGTTAAATATTATTAGTTCAGGATAGAATGATACTTAATCTGGGAGTGTTGAAGTCCTTTTTCTAGCATGTTCTGGACAACAAATTTGAACATTTATATGTACTTGTGTTAAATGTCTTTTCAAAGAGGAATTTTGAGCTTAACTCAGGATTGAAATATTGTCAAGGCTGCTAGAATCTGAAATATCTTACTTCCCACAGAGCAGTGTAAAAGTCTGTCCAGCAGATGAGCTCCGTCCTGAGAAGATCAATCTCTGTTGTGTTTGCTACTAAATGCCAGGCAAGTTTAGTGTGTGGATACATGTGAGCAAGAGTAACATCTGAGGAGTAAAGATAATTAGTCAGTATTGGATCTGAATGAAGGGCTTGAAATGAGCAGGTTAATGACACTTTATTTTTATCACAGATATGCAGAGCTACTTCGTAATGAGCAGACTGCATTATTTGTGCTAGAAGTATTCTATAGATTTATTAATGACTAGATTTTTTAATTATTATTTGCTTAATTCTGATTTTAAAATGGGAAGAGTAAGTAATATCCAGCACACTTCCCTGCATCATATTCACTGCTCCACCATCACAGGCTGAATGTAATGTGGAAATAGGAGTTCAAGTCTTATCTGCACAGCACACCCTTGAAATGGCAGTGGTCCCTCGGACTGCCTCACCCCAGCCTGTGAGAGGAGACTTAAATCTTCCTGTAACCCTTACTGACAATGTCTCTTTTGGTGTCGTCATTGAACATCAAGTTTTAAAACTGCAAGGAAAATGCCCAGCAACTAGAATCAACACCCATGCAGAAAATAAACACTTTGCAGGTCACTTGATATTGAGAAGTTTCATATGGGCCAGTTGGCAGCTGGGAAGGCACCACTCCCTTCTGGGGGCAGAGAGCTGTCAGAAAGGATCACTCCTTTTCCAGCAAGAGCCAAAACTAATATTGGCTGTATTAATGCAAAGGTTTACCTGAGTATATGCATGCATAGTGTACTGGTATTTACATATCAATGATGTGTTTCACCTCTCCCATATGTGCAAAATATGCAGAATAAAAGCTGCAAAACACATTCAAGTATTGCCAGGGGCATGTTGAAAATGTGTACATTTATGTTGTGGTAACTACAGATAAGTCCTTGTGATTTGCGTCCTACAGCAGATTTTTCCTTGCAGCCTGGCATGGTTATTTGCATTATGACAAGAAATCTTTCAGAAACTCAATCATTCACTCAGATTTCCTACGACTCTCTACCTATTTGGGACTTTCCTTTTCTCTCACTTCTCACCAAATGAACCACAAGACATTATTCTTCTAAGAAACCTGCCTGTAAAGGAACCCAGAGATCTCATTCCACCTTCTGTGCTGCAGCTCAGTTTCAGCAAAGTTTCTCTCTCAAGGCTGTGTGAGCTATCAGGTAGCTATTTCTCAGTTTTTGCTTTGTTGAAAAGCTGTCAAATAGGGCCACCAAGCACCTTCTTTCCCCATACCCTGTTAAAAGTCTGTGTCCCTTGATGCAGAGCAAAAGAGGCTCGTTATACACAAGTAGTGCCAGAAGATGCCCTGTTTGCATCCACCTTCTACTGTGATAAACCCCAGGAGTGGATGAAGATCCTCAAACTACATGTGGTAGCCAGGGCACCTTAGCAACCTTACCTTTACAAAGTATGACCCTATAGTTGCTAAAGTATTGTTGAACAATTATATTTGCCTACAGGCTTGTTCTGCAGATGGGGACAGGAATGCTTCACTCTGCCAGTCCTCTGTGAAACACAGATGGAACCCACAAAACAGGAAGGAAACCTTCCTGTCTTTCGGATCATCTCCAAGGAGGCAAGATGTGTGTGGGAAGCCTGCAGGGCTCATTAGAGACAGCAAGGTAGTTTGCCACTAAGAACAGAAGATAATCTTCTGGTGGCAGAAGAGAGAATTTTTGTGAGAAAAGGGAAAAAACTCACTGTGGGAGGAATGTGAGTGGGAGTCTAGGCATGTTTTGCTTTTTGCAGATTCTTGTTTTAGTTTGTGGAAGATACTAGGCTTCAAATAAAGATTAAAGGAGGGGAAGACCCACTAGCATCCATAGATCAAGAAATAACACAACACTTTCAGAAAGCTACTTACTTTAAAAAGATGAAGCAACTATTAGTCTTCAAATATAGAGACTTCCTGCTTCTAAGGACAGTAATTTTCAATGCTATTAAGCACTGGCCAGATCCCAGGACTTAAAAATTAAGTATGGGGTTTTGACACTTTCAAAAGTTGGTTTGTTTATAAAATGAACCTACATTTTTGTCTCCTACTTTTGAAGCGGACAGAAAGTCTTTGATGAACTACTGTGACCAGCCAAGCTTTAGAAAAAAAAATGTACAATCCACCTCAGACCTGGACTGCTTCTCCATATCTGTCTTTAGAGTGATTTCAACTGTGATTAAGATTTCCAATTACATTACAGCTGGAAGGATAAAAAACATCAATGAAAGCAGAACAAAACTGCAGAGCAACCTGAGGACAATAAAGTAGACAGGCCACAGGGAATGAGAAAGAAATTCACTAATAAAAATGTAAGCTGTTATGAAATGCCTTTCAGTTCAGCTTCTCAGAGCAAAATATACATTTCTATTTTGCTTTTAATCTGGAAGGAAGTGAGGCACTAAGCATTGAAATGACACAGCAAAAGGGCAAATCCAGAGTAACGTATTGTAAACATGGAACATAAAGAGATGTCATTTGACATAGAAAACTATCAGAGGTGTGTTGGAAGGCAATTTTCAGTGGTCAAGCTATATGATATTTCTTATTTGCTTTCATTTTTGGCTAAAAAACCCTACATATTTTTGTATTTTTCTAGGAAGTACAATTCTAGAGGGAAGAATGGTAAATTTGGGTTATTGGAAATATTTAACATTTATTTTGAGTTCTGCTTCAGAATGTAGTATAGAAGTAGGATAAATAAAAAATTCATTTTAAAAATTAAATTATTCGTAGAAAACTCTAATATGACACTTTGACATTAGAATTTCTCCACTTTTTTTTTTCTTTTTGCAATAATATTCACCAAAATCCACATAGTTTAGCAAAGTATTTTTAGTTTTGTCAGAAATGTATTTTCTGATGGAAAATTGCTCCCTTAAAATTTTTTCTGACTGGCTCAACTTCAGAGTCATATATCTATACTATCCTTCTGCTAATGCAGAATTGTCCCCTGCAGTATATTTTATCAATGCTTTGTCCAGTCTTGCTATAAATGTCTCAGACAATGAGACTCCCACTGAAAGATTACTCTGTAGTCTAATAGATCTGTCAGAAAGATTTTCCTGAAACTCAGACTATATTTTCCTTGTCTTAATTTGGGATGTCGCAGAGCAGCTCATGAAATGCAAGTGCAGTAAATCACTTGAACCAGATGGTATTCATTGGGGGGTTCCGAAAGAAATAAAGTGCGAGAAAGTGAAGATACTGGCAATAAATCATTAAAAATAGCAGTTGTTCCTTTTAAAAGGGAAAATCCAGACTGTACTGAGAATAAAAATTATTATTCTTTTTTAACTGAATAAAAGATCAATTTCAAGAATTGCAGACTGATGAGCTTAATCTCAGCTTCAGGGAAATCTACTAACAATCTAACTATAGTCCATGTATTAGATGATTATAATTTCAGACCAAACCATGACATCTCCCACGGGGTAAATAATGGCTCTCTGATGTGAGAGAAATCTTTTGAAGGAAAACAGCCATAATTGTGTAGGAGATTTCATTCTAGAAAAATTTATAACGGAATGGCTCTAACATTCCTGGATTTCTTAAAAAGCTTCAGGAAAGGAATCTCCAGAAAAGGGATTCATTGGATGGGCAGTTTGCTTTTACTAAGCCAATGCTAATGGGACATAATATCTTGGGAGGCAGCAGGGAAGGAGTTTGTCACACCAGGTGTCCAAACCTGCAGCAGTAATGTCTGTTATGATAAGGTATTTATTTCACTTTAAAATGCAATGTGCTTACATTGCAATAGGCAGGGCAAAAGAAATGCACCTAGTAAATGGAGCAAGAGTGAGTTAAGATTTGTGATGGTCCCTAGGTCTGATGGCAACCCTTTCTTCTCCATGGCCTCCAAAAGAAATCTTTATCTCAGCTAGTAACCACAGGAAATTCAATGCACCCTGCTCTACTTTGGATAAATATTCAATCAGTTGAATTTAAATAACAAACAAATTTCTCCCTGTGAAGTTTGTGTGAATTATCTCATAGGTAACCCAGAATGTGGCATGAGAAGGGCATATTTCTCTTCTCTTAAGAAGCATGTATTTGTATTACAAAGCAGGAGCAAGACAAATTGGTATTTCCATATAGAGATGAAGAATTACACTTATTATTATTCAGATCTTATCTCCGATTATGTTAGAAATTTAGCAGGTATTGCTGGGGCTTGAACCACCTGTTGAGAAAATCCCCCTGATTAGTGTTGCATGAGCAAGTTATAGAAACAGAATTGTGAGCAGAGATAGCAAAAGCAGTAAAAGAAAGAGAAACACACACAGCAAAAAGCTGCTGGGAGCCATGTAAAAAGCCAGAGAGGACTGACAGCTTTAAAAGAATTATTCATTCATCTGAACGCTTTGGGCAAGGAAAGGTAAATTATTTGTTTCATTTCTGCTGTGTCATTGTTGTATCTATTTGGTTTGTTTGGATTTCCTCTCTTTAGGTCTCATTCATGGTGACTCATACGTTCTGTCCTGATAATCCATGTCAGGAGGATCAGCCATCAAGTGTATCTGCAAAACTTCCTACCATTCATTTTATCTTCTGTAGGCAACACTCATTCAGCCCTGGCTCCGGCTTCTTACATATCCAATCTGCATTTGCACTAGGTAAAGTCTAAGCCCCCATAGAGAATACACTGGAATCCCTGTGTGGAAAGACTGATCTACAGTTTACAGATGACTCAAGAGGATATAGGTGAAGGCCTGCTTTATTCCTGCTGAAAGGGCTTGCGTAAAAAGGGATTCTTGCAAATCCCGGCCCCACCAAAACTTTTCCTGAAACAAACCTTGAAGGCTACTGAAGAGACAGTACTGGCACTTTTCCTATAGCACAAATTTTAACTGTGGTTATTTTGACTTCAGAACTACCAGCAGAAGGAGTGGAGAACTCCATTCAGGCACATAATGATTGCTGCTGAAGTCTTTGGAAAAAATTTCATACCTGCTTAACCAGAAATGTATCCACAGGTTTTTCTCACTACAAACCATATTGTGCAACAGTATTTTTTACTGTTTAAAATACTCATTAAAAGACAGATTCTTTCAGCTCTCCTCTGGCTGAAGACACCCTTATTTCCCAAGTACTTTGGCATAGCACTGTGATATTTTACACCTGCTTGTCCTTCCACAGAGTGGAACAGCTGCAGAGTCTCAACCAGAAGCATAGCTGAGACCCTGTCCCTGTATTACCTTGGTTTAGGATTCTTCCACAAAGTAACAATCTTAGGCAGCTGAACAAGGCACTCTTCCCACTCACTACTAGCTGATGCCCAAATACAAATCTCTTTAAGTATGAAATCCAAATTCTGGGCCATTTCCCACACAAATCTGAGTGTATTCTGCCTGGATTTAGTAGTATTTGCACTGAAAATCCATGTACATTGGAACTGGACATAGTAAGAAAGTGAATGTGTTCCTTTTTTGTGATATCTCAGCAAGAAAGCTAAATCTTAAGAATAAACAAAATAAACCAAAAAACAAACAAACAAACAAAAGCCCAAAGAAACACCTTGACCCACTCCCCCCACCAAAAAGAAAAAGAAAAAAAGGAAACCAGTCCCCAGGCAATGACAGTTTCTTTTGCCAGGTGTAACAATTCATGTGAGTCACCTGAGACAGGTGTGCTCTGTGGTCTCCATGCAGTCCTAGTGCCTTGATTATCCCAAGTGAGAGATGCACTGGAGTGCTCCTTATGCTGCTCACACATAGGTTTCTCTTCAGTCTGCCAAGAGATGAAGCCCTGACAAGGTCAGGAGGCAGCCATGGCTTACTCCTGTTTCTGAGACTGAAAAGTACACTGCAAGCCAAAGATACAATCATCACGATTCTGTTTGATCCTTATTTTTCTTCTCATATAAAACAATCAGTAATAAGATTTTCAGGGCATAAAATGGGTTCGTCCTGTATCTAGATCCATTGCAGGCCATCGAAGATGATATACAGTCATTCTGCCCATTTAGATTTACAACTAAATTGTTCATATTGGGTTGCGTTGCTGTTTTAATAATTAGCATAATTTTAATCTGCTACTTTGCCAACATATTGCTACCATAATAAAAAACCTTGTTGGTTCATGTATCTTTGAAGATTGCTCACAGAGTTGTGCCATCATTTCCTTCCAGGAAAGGAAGTATTGTCTTGCTATGGTTGGCTTGGAGTGCTGTGGTAATGAGGTCCATCAGGGTGTGGTTTGCCTTTACTTACCTTAATTTAGAGCAGGGTCTCAGACCCAACATTCTCCAGAGTTAAACGTACAATGCACAGATATGGTGAAGACACCATCACTTTCAAAGACATAGAAAAAAATCTTTGGTTAGCGAAAAAAAGATAAAGACTCCCAATATAGGGATTATATCATGTGAAGGGAAAACATTGTGCTTTTTCTCCCCTTTCTTATAGATAAAACATTAGTGGATAAAATAGGGGATCATATTCCTCTTTTGAAAAACTTACTACTTAGAGATTTGAAGAAAAATCAGTGTGACATTTGAATACACTTTGAAGTTCTTTCACAGCTTGAAACTTCACAACTTTTGTCTCTCCCTTTTTTTATCAACTGTATTCATTACATTTCCATATAAAGCAGCCTCCTTGTTAAATACCATCTCTCTTCCTCTTGCTCTTTTCCTCCTCCATGCTCTCTTTTTTTCCATTCCGCTCCCCCCCCCCCGCGCCTCTTTGCTCTCCAGGAGTACTGAACACTTTCTCTCAAAGGTAGCAACACACCATTCAATTAAAGCTCCAGCCTTTGTAAGGACAGATAATAACTTTGATCGCTGCATTCGTATAATTAAGGGACAGGCCTCTGGTTTAAAAGGGGCTCCTCTTTTGCCTTTGAAACAGCGAGAGCATGATGAGTTTTCTGCGGCACCAGCGCGGTAGGAAAGTCCCAGTCTCCTTTGGTGTCACATCTATCTGCGTCCCCCAGCCTGCTCGTCCCTGTCCCTGGGACCACGATTAGGCAGCCCTCCCGCTGGCTGCAGATGGAGTGAAGCGGAGCGATAAGGCAAGCTGCCTTTCTCCCCTGCCTCAGATCGGCACAGGGACAGCTCCTCTTCACAGGCAGCCCAAGCGTAAGCCGTTTAAACAAGCGTGCAGGAAATATTGGGGTAATTACCAAGCGCAGGGAGGGGGTCTCCGGCTGTCAGCGGCATTCAGAATGGATTCAAAAACCCGCTCAGCAGATTAATTGATCCCTTTTCTGCAGCTCGTCTTTTGAATAATTCTCGCAGCAGCACATAGCCAAAAGTTGGGAGAGTGCAGAGTGCCGAGGAGAGGCATCCTCACCCACAGACGTGCCTATTTACTAGCGCCTGCATCAGACTTTCTTCTCCGCCAGAGCATTAAGAATTTTAGCGATAATTCATGCTTCGTAAATTTGTTTTCTGTAATAAGATCAAGGCCACAAAGGGAGAATAAAAAGCATTGCTGCCTGCGTTTCCTTATCAGTGGTGATGCCAGCTAAGTGCTGTGATCACAGGAAGCTGCTCTGAGATGCTCTAGCCTGCTACTTTAATTCATTTTACTTAGAAAAGGGTTCACTGCGATTTTATTTTCAGTTTCACCCCAGCAAAGCAGGCTGCCAGTTCAGTGGAGCAGTGGTGACCAGCGGGCCCCCACAGAGAGCAGACAGGCTCCTGTCTGTCCCGGCAGACCACTCAAGTGTAACATCAGCAAAGTGGCAGGTTTGCTGCTGGGGAGATGAGGAGCAGCCTCTCAGTCCGGTCTGCCCCTGCCCTCACTCTTCCCAGCTGGCGGAGGAGGGAAACTGGCAGCAAAGACCTTGATGCTGTACCCACTTCTCACATTTGCCTGGCAAAGGATGCGGCAGCAGGAGGGAAATGGTGTGCAGCATGATTATGGAGGTGCACGTCCATCTCTTCTATAGCTATATTAGTGCATCAACATGTATTTTGTGCCTAAAGCAGAGATGTATGGAAGAGGAAGGAGAACTTGCAAGAGCCAAGATGTGTTGCTCTCCTGGGTGACTAATATTAATTGCTCCTTTAAGGAAACTAAAATAATGTTCTGTGATTTAGATGCTGTTCTGCAGAGAGGATTTCAAAACTCTTTATTAGCGCTGTTCTAGCAGCTAGAGATAAAGCAAGTGTCAAAAATGTCCTGATCTAATTTGGAATACCTGTATTTGCACAGAATGATCTACTATCATAGCCGTTTCTGTCAGGGCACCTTTCAATTCAGACTCCATTTAGTTGGCACACAAAGTAAATTGCTATCCTACTAAAATACAGTGAACAGAGCAATTAAAATACATTTCTATGATAGTTGTCAGCTGCTTCATACGGGGCTAGAAAGATAGAGTAACAGGTCTCTTAAAGCCAGAATTACAAGTTGCTGTGTGTTTTCCCTGTCTCCATTTTTTCCTGTCTTCACCAATATTATTGGTACATCTGTGAGTGTCATATCCTTCATTCACGAAATACCAAGGGCCAGACTTTAGCAATTAAATTGCAAACATTTGTGCAAGAGAAATTGTGTGCTTACATTATATGGGTTTGAAAGACCAAATATTCATGATTCCCAACTGGGCAGATGTCTGATCTGCCACTAATGTGTACACTTCTCTTCTGCAGGCACATGCACAAGCATCCACATGGAAACTGCAAGTGCTGGCATACTTGGGGTCACACTACAAGGCCTGTACACTTCCATCTTTCTGTCCTATAAAATGGTGAGAAACATGTCTGGCTGATTTCACAGGGTCTCCTTCAAGTATTCTTACATGTGTTGATCCACAAGTCTTACATTCCTTCTGCTTTGGATGTCATGACAGAGTGGAAAAGACTGCAAATCTCATTTGGCACTAGTGAATTTCACCTACAGTGCCAAACAGAAGGGTCCATTCAACTGAGCCCCATCTTACATCCGGGTTTACCCTTTTATCTCAGGGACTAGGGTGCTTACAGAACTAGAAATGACAGGTTATCTCTTTTCCTGCCTGTCTCTGGCCATAGTTTGATTGTCAATGAACAGTAAAAGTAGATATCTGCTCAAGCAATGTAGCTCAGAGGGTAGTGACAGTCAGAGAACGTAGCTTCCTAAGGCTGCCACAGACTAGGAAAGCACAGAGAACTACCCTTAAATGCACTAACCATTAGTCTTATAGAGATATTTACAAGTCAGTGGGGAAAATTACTTTAGTTGTGCATTGCTTAAAACCCACTTCTCTGTGTCTACGCAAAAGGCTGTTTGCAAGTAAGCACATTCCCAGACCCCAGAAAAAGGGATGGTGGTATTGCTGTGCTGAGGGCTTTTGATGCACCTGTACTAATGACATTGCGCATGTGGGAGCCAGTTTTGTTTTGAAAAGAACAGTGTATGTGCAGCTTGCACTCTGTCATAACATATGTGCAAATAATATCCACTTATAAGTGTATATAGTACAAAGGAACTCTGGTACAGCGCACATTCTTGAAATTAATCTATAGCTCCTGAAATGTACCCGTTCTGAGGAGAAGAAACAAGGCTTGAAAGCAGTCCAAAGAACCATGTTGACACCACAGCTGCTGTTTTTAATACCCCACTGTGCAGGGTAGCATCCTGAAAGAGACTAAAAGCCTTTGTCCATCTACTCATGCCAGGTCCAAAGCAGGTGGCTGTTAGAGCTGTCTTTTTCCTATTGCCAGGCTTTCTTTTGGGGATCCATCACAGAGCCAAGGGCAGTCTCCAGTGGGGCTTGCACCAATTGTTTACTCTATTTATATGTAGTTAATTAAGTGATAATCCTTAAGTATCAGGACACGTGAAATAATAATTATTACTCACAAAGCACAAACTGAGCAAATTATTTGTTTCTTTTGTTTGTGCCCAAAGGCTTTAAAACCACTGACTGAAAGTTGTTCAATTCACCTTGAGATGTAATTTTGCTATCAGAACTGTAGTAATAGACAGAATGAGTCTGGTTGATGGAAAAAAACAGTGTTGATTTCAGGGTATCTGTATATCAAAAAATCTGTGGGCTGGACTCAGCTGTGATGTCAATAACGTTTTTGAATTCACTATCAACGATAAATGCTGGAAGGGCCACACCTGATCAGAGGATAGGTTCAGAGTTTAATGGTACAGTTTTAATGGCACAGCATCTTTGGAGATGTGTGATGGTATCCTAGTGTGGCTGCTTCAGAGACAATTTCAGGAAGTAAACCAGGAGCATGTGCCCCCCAAGGACTTTTCCCCAAATTATTCTATGATGAAAGAGGAATACTGAACTGAACTGCACACAAACACGTTTTGTTGTGGTGATGTCTGCATAGAGTGGATTGATCTTTGTTTTCAGGTCTTTCTTATTGTCAGACCAGGTTAAATACAATGAGGTTCTTAGTTACTCCTTGAGTAAGCAAATAATATAAAATGTGTTAGGATACACCTGACTTACATTCTCAAACTTTTTTGTATAATCAGCAAGGTTGTAAAGGTGCTGCTTTTAAGTGTTTAGCAACACTTTGATACCTCTGTAGTCTCAGGTCCAATTCCAGGGTTAAATATAGCATAGTACGAGGTTCTCAACACTGACAGTAGCAGAACCACCAGCTGGAAATGGTGCAAAAAGCACTTTGAAAGGTGATAATTTACAACCTCTTTGTACGGAAATAACATTCCATTTCTTCTTCCTTTTCTCTTTTGTGGTATCTTCATAGTCTTGGGAGGAGGACTAAGGAAAGATGTCTCAAAGGGTTATTAAATCCTATGGGGTATACAGAGGATAAAATAAGGATGAGCTGTTCCCTGATCTCTTCCAATACAAGACCCAAGCCTGTGTTGTCAGGTGGCAGATTGAAAACAGAATTTTACATCAGTCCAAGTAACAACTGTGCAAGTTCAAGTGGGCAATTGTGCAAGTTCTTTGTAGAGAGATTTGTCAATGACTCTTAAATACAAAGACTTGGAACAACAGAGAAAGTAACCTGCCACTGAATGCTTCTCTGTCCTTATACTATTCCTCAGGCACCTAATGTTAGATGGTATTTGAGGTGGGATCCTGTACTAGATAAACATTGTCTTGGACCCAACAAGGGTTCATGTCTTGAGCCTTTTTATTTTAGTTGTTTTCTTGTGTTTTGTTTTGGACTACTCTATGATGGGAGTTGGGAAGTTTTGGTTGTATAAGAGTGCTCTTGCAGGAAGACCAGCTTCTGCAGTGGTACAAATGTGCTGGGCCTTGGTTTTAAATTATGAATTATTGCAATTCCTTTCATCTATATTATACATTTTAACGTAAAAAAAAAAAAAAAAGAAAGAGGAAAAGTTCTTTTTCTGTTTGACCTTGTGTTATGAATTCCAATTAGAGAAGTTCTATTTTCTAAAATAGAGGAGATAAGACCATAAAGCCATTTAATTGCATTGTTTGCTGTATTTCTTTTCTCTTTTATTTCTAAATAATTTATCAGTTGAAGTTACTCTCTCTGAGGGCTAAAGGCATTCTTTCTCCAGCCTCTGAAAACAACCATCTATGATTGTTATTGCTTTAAAGCACTGTAGAAAATAACCAATCCTATGTGCATGGCAACTATTTTACAGACATCTTAATAAAAAGTATATAGAAGAATATACAAGATGGATGAGTGAATGTGAGCAGAACAAAGTCTTTCAGTCTTTTTATACTGGATGTTTAGCTCACTGACGGTTGAAGTTGGAGCTTTTTTGTGAAAATGAGTTTGCAGGATTGAGAGCTTAGCTAACAAGCTGTGCAGAAATAAGAAAATCAGTGTTCATTCTGATATAATCAGATTAAAGAAAAATATGAAACTGAGTTTTTATGGCATCAAAGGTTTCAAAATAAAAAGGATAAAGAAAAAGAAAGAGATGAGGGTAGGAAATAGCTGAAGAAAAAAAAGCAGAAGAAATCAAGCAATCAGAAAAAATCCTCACAATTTAGCAAGGAGATACTTTTTATTTTAAAGTTAGCTTAAGTAGACTCTTTTAAATCTGTATTTGGTAATTTTTCCCATTATCGTTGTCTCTGTCTCTTTAATCATGCAGTGCAAACCTGTTACTTGAGATTCAGTGGCTTGTTTAAAAGGACACTCTCAGTTTTGTGGGCTTTTTGCAAGGGCTCATACAAAAATGTTGAGTTTATGACAGATCCCTGGAACAGAAGGCCTTTTGCCCTCGTTTGTGTTTAAATGCTACTGCTCATCCGGTTCCTCTCTGCCCTCACCCTTGCCTCTTCTTGGATCACCTCCAGTTTCTATTTCAAGTCTCTGTGACAGCTATTTCAGGTAAGCACTGCCTTCCAGTGTACTGCTGGCTCACTGCAGACAAAAACACAGGGAAAAAAAAAAAAGATAAGGAAAAAGGCAAGACTTTTTGGAAGGAGTTTTACCATTACTTCTACGTGTAGTTGCCTTTAGGATTATTTGTAACAGTAGTACATATAACATTTTTAGGACATGTTAAGTCATCAGCAATGTCTTTAAAATTTACCACACAACTCGATGTGAAAACCCTGTTTGTATGTTTTACATGCTTGTAAACTGCAAACCATCTTGCTGCAAAAATAGAACAATATAGGTAGGACAACTATCACATCAAAATCTGACAGAGTACCTCTAGTGAAGTCCCAAGTCCTTGCTGGGTACCATTTTACTTTCAGAGAAGCCTCACTGAACTTTTCTATTGACTGGAATGACCAGTAGGTTTCAAAATCTTTCCTGTAAGATGATTTCACAAGGGAGGAATCAGAGACATGACAGCATTTAAATGTCATCAAGTTGTTTTGTCTCTACTGAAGACCACTGAATTGAAATACAGATTTTTAGAAGCTGGTTTTCGGTTATTTGGTGGGGTTTTTTGGGTTTTTTTGCCTCACTTACAGACACTGAGTTCCTATTCCTACTTGGTTTAAATAGCCAAAATAATGAGTCCCCTGTTTGGGGACAGGGCAAAGCAATGGGGGAAACTGCAAGAACCTATCCAATTTCATCCTCAAGTCTGCTGGCCTTGTATTTGATTTCTGTTAGGCTGGTCCTTTCAGTCAGTGTCACTGTACCATACTCCACAAAATATTCCATAATAAGTCAAAAAAAGTCAAGTTTCCTTTACCTGCAGCACTGAAACCTAAAGATGCATCATCACAAACACATCAGAAAATACCCCTCTGCATTATAAAATCTACCAGTGCAGGATGTTATGAGGTGGCTCTGCAGTTCTCCATGCTTCTACTTTTTATTTAGCAGAGCCAGACATCCCACAATGTCTGCTTTGGGCCACATAGTAGGGGTATCAAACCTGAAAGGTATGCAGTTATGGCCTAGAAAATCATCTAGGTAAACATCAGCAATCTATCTGCTCATGTAAAAGTAAAATAACGATAATTAGACCAAATAGTACATCCTTTCCCCTCCACCAGCACCACCAAGTATTTGAATCAGTTGGGATCCTGATGCGCTGCTAAAGAGCTTAGTCTGCCCGGTTTATGCTTTTTATTCATAACTTGCACCCTTATGCAGAGGTGATAATTTCCTAATAAATAGTGAATTCAACCACATTATACCTGTCAGACAGTTGCAAATACCTAGAGACACTATTACATGAGAATGATTGTGTATTTTCCATTTTGGGAAAAAAATAGTGTGTGCCAGATTAATGAGGTTATGAGCAAGTGAGCAGAATAAACCAGTAAAATGTAATTAAGCCATTTAGCACTCCATAAAAACAGGAACACATAAAAAAGTAATGCAAACCACAGGGTGCAGTTACTTACCAGTATGTCAGTAGGACTTAAAGGGACACTCTTTTTTTCCCATTTTCAAGGCAAAAAAATGTTCAAATCACTTTGAGCTTTTAAAGTTGTCTGTCCATGCCCCATCCCCATTGTATGTTATGCTCTCCCCCCCACCTGTTTCCCCTATTAAATATCTTCAGCAGAAAGAGGATTTTTTTAAAAAAAAGCATTTGTGGTTTTTTTCACTGTTTCCAGCTGCAGACACCCCCACTTCTTCAGCAATTCTTACTGTGTTTTCCCTTAAGTAGCAGAAGATGTAAGCTCATCAGGATGCAAACATGACAACCAAAATTGCCAATCTGTGATGTACTTTGTTTTTTTGCTTCTGCACAAGTCACTTCATTAGGAATGCCTGGACAACTGAGCTGCAGGAAGCACAGAACTGCATCTAGAGAGTGTGAGAGAGAGTTAATGTGTTCATTTTAGGACTGCAATAGACTCTCAGAGATAACCCACAGCAGCTGCAGTTCAGCAAGGATATTTTCAGAGAACAGACATTTCAAATAGTTGTTGTCTATCAAAGGTGGTAAAAGTAGATTTTCATTATGCATAAAGCCATTCTAAATGCCACTATGTAAGAGGAAAGGGATCAAAGGGAGAGAGATTAATATGCTTGCAGGGTGCGTTAGATTCCCTCCAGTGGCTGATCTTCTGGAATTTAATAAATTACTACTGCCAGAAGCTAATACAAATATGGTCCCTCATTTAGCTGGAGTGGTGGAGTGGTAGATGTTCAGATCATGCAGATGATACCGGTGGGGAATTGTGGTAAGGCACAGGAAGAGAAGAGGCACAAGGGAGGAACTAGTGTGTTGGCAGAAAAGTGCATAGAGAAAAGGAACTTATGGAAGAGACAGAGGATACTGATGTGCCAGCAGTGGCTTGATGTGACAGATCAATGGCTCATGTCCTGCAGAAGACTGGCTACAGTGATGGCCTGAGGATTTGCATACATCATGATAACACACAGATAAAGCATTGAACTTCATTAAAACTAGAAAATTGTTTGGCAGGTTCTCACAGAGAGGAATGCAAACACAAAGAGGAGAGTTAAAAGTTTCTCAGGGAGAAAACACAAAAAGCCAACCAGAAAACTAGATATCCTAATGTGAATAAAATAGAGTTGTTGTAGTAAAACACCAGAATGGAACATCAGGAGCTATTGAAGGACATGAAAATCAAAGAGAAAACATAAGCAGAAACAAGGTGCTGGAGGATGAGTGTGAAATTGTACATGGCTGTGCACAGACAAGATCAGAAAGACTAATGAAGAAATAGAGTTATAACTGGTGATGGACATAAGAAACAACATAATATTTCTCTAAATATAGTTCCTTTATGGGAAGCAGAGGAAAATACCATCTCTTGCTTAATGGAGAAAGGAACAGAAACATTCGGGTTTTTTTTCTTTTTTTAATCTTAAGAAATAATGAGATTGTAATTACATCTCTGATAAGATTAACAGTAGTTAATGAGAGGACTAGAACTCTGGCCAGCTAGTCAAAGATCAGGTCAAATAACACTTAGATACAGTTAGTGTTCTGCACTCATTAGGTTGGCTGAAATGTATCCTTGGAGTATTTAAGGGATTAAGATGAGCTGTTGCTGGGTAGTGATTAACACTCTGAAAGGAAGAGTGAATTCCAGAAAACTGCAAGAGGATGGACATTAATTCTTACTTTTTAAAAAATTGGAATGAGGAATAGAGGACAAAGATAATTAGAGACTTAACAAACTGATTTTCTGTACCTTAAGAGAGTGTAAAGAGCTTTCCAGCGGAGAGGTTGCAGTGATAAGATACAGCAAATGTAGGTTTATCATGAATAAATCCTATTGAAACAAGGGGTTGTTGAACAGCATTGCGCCTCCAGTGGGTACCGAGAGAAGGCAAAGGATGTGGATTCAAGGCTTTTGGCCCCTTCCCACTTGTCGTTCTTCTAAGCAACCTGAGCAACTGTGGCCCAGGTGAAATTACCATCAGGGTGACACAGAGTTGAAATAAGTAACATGGTGTTCCAAGTGCAAAGTGCTGTATTTAGGACTGAGAACCCTCTACACAAATGGGAACTGCAGACCAACAGATGCTCTGATACATGGCAGCGGTATGACTTAGAGTTTGTATCCTGTGTTCTGGGGATTACGCTCCGAACATGAGTCATCCAAGCAATACTGCTAGCCTCACAGAAAGGCTGATTTTCCAGTCTTACTGCTTAGTGAAATGTGGAGGTCAGCAGGAGTTGTGAGTCAGTTGTGCAGAGAAAGAGGATAGCAAGGAACATAGTTGCCCTTCAAAGTTTCAAATTCTTAGTCAAGGAGAAGAAATGTTCAAATTCTAGATTATTCTGGCTTATTCAATGTGTTTTCCCTTGACTTCAACTTCTTACTGATAACTTATTTTTGAAAACACCATTTTTATTGAAAATACCATTTTTTAGTAAAATAGTCTGACCATGAACTTGCACAAACCTTTCCTGTGTTAATTCCTGTCTTAGTTAAATAAAGAAACTTCTTTAGAGTAACCTGCAAGCCTATTGCTAACATTTCCAAATTGAGTCTAGCAAAGACCCTTTTAAAATTGTTTCAGTAATTAGTAGAAATGTCAACTTCAATTCTACTCTGTTGCTGACTTTTACTTCTGGATATTGTTATATTATCAAAGTTTTCTTTTCTGTTACATAAAGACTCAGATCAAATTATCCCTTAACCTCTTTGATTAAGTAAATACATGGCTGTCCTGGAGTTTAGGGGCTTGCTTTGCAATCCTATAATGATTCTCACTTGTTTTCTCTGAATCCTTTCCAATTTATCAACATCCCTGATGAATCACGAATGCCACATTTTGGTATCAACTCACAAACATGAAGTTCTAGTGCCAAATCCAGACTTAATATAATACCCTTCTGCTTGCCTCCAGACTGGTTGCCTACAGAAACCCTCCTGTTTATTCTTCCAGGGACTGTATTGACTCTTTTGGATACATCATCATGCTAGAGACTCATGTACTGTTAGTTATCCACTACCATTCCTAAATGCTTTTTAGAGTCCCTTAAGGAAAGTCCCCTGTCCTGTAAGTGTGTCCTACACTTTTTATTCATGCATGAGTTCCTTTACACATAGCTATGTTACAGCACTTAGGGTTTGCTCATTTGTCTAAGACAGCAGGTAATTTTCTGCATCAGCTGTTTCTGTGGTTTAGCACTTAGATTATGATTTTTATCTGGTCCTCGAGATCATCGATAAAACTGCTAAACACGTGGGGCCAAAACCTAATCACTGTAGAGTTCTGATAAAAACTCAGTCTATCACTGATGATCCTCTGATTTGAATCCATTAAAAATGTGCTGTGCTGGTTTAACATTGCTCAAAATTCTTCATCAAAATGCCACATCAGCTATCAAGTCATCTTGACTACATGCTGTATATTGGTTTTGGCTTAACTGAGAGGGTGGATGCCAGTCATCAGATTGCACTGCTGTGTGATTGAGTGAAGTTGTGCTAAAGACTTGGGAATCAAAAGGGAAAATCATACCATACATGAGAAATGCTGTCTCTTGGGGGAGGGTTCAATAATTACATTTTAGTGTTGCAGTGCAGCAATATGTAGTTCATCTCTGACTAGTTTCTGTGAAGATCAATGTGAGATTTGAGTGAATTAGTGTGGGTAAGTGTTTGCAACTCAATAGCTGTAAAATTATGATAGATACCTTAATATTACTATATTGGCTTTCTAGAGCATCATGCAGAGGTTTGGTGGGTTTGGGGTTTTTTGTTGGTTTTTGTTTGTTTGTTTTTCTTGGGTTTTTTAGCTTACATTCACAACCCAGTTCTGAGTCAGGGTATGAATTTTCCTGATGTATTACTTGTACCTTTTTATCTTTTAGAACTTCAGGCATTATCCTCAATGGCAAATTTATTTAAAAAAGGTCATTAAAACCCCACTAATATTTATGTAGTTTCCTGAACTTGAAAATTAAAATATTTAGTTACAGTGGATTAGTTTACATGCCCTGATTTTTTTATTATATGTATAAAGTATCACTGTAGACTGATCTAACTGAATTTTGAAGAGGGAAGAATTTCTGATATTCTCATTTTGCAGACTGACCCATTTTTCAACTAATATTTGAGGAGTTAAGGGCCATGAAGTTAACGTATTTTCTACTTTGCATGTCAAAATGTAGACAGTTACCTTTATATTTGACTTTAGCATTAAGTTCTGAGTTTTGGAAAAGTGCTGAGCAGTTTCGGTTCCTTCTGAGTGCTGGCAAGTGCCTCCACAACTGCATGCTGTCATCCTAAGACACTGATAAGGACAATAAGGCGAGCATCAGCAGCATTCCTTTTTTTATTCTATCATATATAACATGCTTGTCAAACAAAATACAGTATAGTGAGGTAATGACTGCGCTGAGTGAGCAAGTTTCCAGGCAGGAGGCGATACCCTGGCTGCTCTGTGACTGCAGCAGTTTCACTGTTTCTAGGCCCTGAGCCAGCAGTTCTCTGTTGCTCTGCTTGTGCTGGGCTCTGAGTAGCCAGCCTGGGGCTCTGAAACCATCCCTGCACTCACAGCCCACAGACAGCATTTGCAGATTATTCGTGGGCTGCTCATTCATTGTTCCATCTCTCCACTAAACCAAGGCCCCCTGAGGTCCTGAGCAGGATGAGGGAACCTTTATCAGGTGCCATATGAGCAGGGAGACGGGCTTTGGTACCCCCTGCCTAGCCACGGTCTGCGTGTCTCCGGCCGGGCACAGGCACATAATGGCACAGCTCGTGTTCCGGATGGAGGCGACGAGAGAGCATGCTGAGAAAAATAATTGAAAACGAAGCTGCATTTAAAAGTAATCAAATTACTCCTTGGGATTAAATTTTTAGAGCCAAATTTTAGCCCTCCTTATTCTACAGCGATGCCTTGCCAGGACTGCATAGCTTGGCCCACCTCCATGCCTGGGGAGAGTTTACTACTTTTCTGAATAAATAGAACATGCAAAGCCAGATTCTTGTTGCTTTTATGCCTAAGTAAATGCACAGCTTTTTCAATTGAGTCCTCCCTGATTTATGCATATGTCCATGAAAGAAAACAGAATGAGAATGGGTCCACAGCTGCTAAACCCTTGCTGCTGTCACTGACTCTGCTGCCAGAGTGCTTAGAGAAAGCAGTGGTAATGAAATATAAGAGGTCATGACTACTTGGGGTCTGATTACTTCTTCAGGGATCCTGGATCTATTCTGTCCGCTGCAAAGTGACAATTAGGATGAAGAGTGTAATTCCACTGTGGCATCTAAGAAATGTAAAATTCCATTGTTCAAGGACTCCACCCTTAAAAACTCTGGGGGATTTATCCTAAACTGTTTGCCTTACTGCCTTTTGATATCTTATCAATGAGAGCAGTTACTGAAACACAAGAGTAGAAAGAAACTTTATAGCTCCTGTAAAGGAGAAGCAAAAAGAGGATGTTCAGAGTCCATGGCATGTCTCTGGTCTTCCACACCACTGCAGTTCCTGAGTCTAGTCCTGGAGCTGCCAGGTTTTAGTATTCAGAAAAATTGAATCTGTCACTGAGTTGCATTACCTAGGAGGAAAATCCAAAAGGAGCAAAATGCTTCAGGTACCAACCATGGATATGACTTTTTGTGGCTTGTGTCTCTAACAGGCACCTCACTGAACCTGGACTCTTTCTTCTCGTCCTGGAGTGCGCACATGTTTGCAACATGCACAAGTGTGTAGGAGTGGGACCTTCCTCCTTTGAGTGAGGTAACCTGATTTCCAGCTTACATCCCTGACATTTTCATGAGGAAAGTACCTTGCTTGTACTAAGTGCACTACACACACCCAGGCTACAGTTTTTGAGCAAAAAATAAGTACAACATGATGTAGGCTATTGCAATGAAGTCTCTCAGGATGGAAGATTAGATATCTTACACAGTCTTAGGGAGATGCTCTTAAAGAATNGTGTGTGTGTATAAATATATACATACTATAACTAACTGTGACAAATACAGCAGCCTAAGCTCTGTTGCACAGAGGTGTTGCATCATAACATATGTATCTGTCATGTCCCTTTCTTACACTGAGCCCATCAGCATGCTATTTGAAGATTTTTGTGTCATATATCCTACGCTGTGCTCTGACAATATCTAGGAACTACAGAGTGAGTTAAGAATGGGCTGACACTTCGAAGACTGTCCCTTGCTGTTAGTTTAGCACTGTTTCATGTGAAAAATATCTTCAGAATGGCTGTTTCTTTCTCAGATAAGAGACCTGTCTACGCTTACAAGTGACAGCTCCATACCTTCCACTTCAGAAAACAGAGGGTATCATTAAAATGTTGACATTCACCAAACATTTGTTAAATTTATCATGATATTTTGTGTTCTTCATACAGGAATACCAGAAAAAGAAAAGAGTAAATGTATATACCACGATCTGGTATATGTCAAGATTTTAATGGAACCCATGCTGTCAGAGATCTCAGAAGCAACCATTTGCTCAAGAAAAATGTCCTCACTTCTTTACTATTCTGGTCCTTGAGAACTGGTAGACAGTTCTTACTAAAATTAGGTTTCTAGTGCCCCAAGGTGAGAGTCATCACATCTGTGGTCTCATTAGAGAACTTCTCTTCCTCCACAAATGCATCCATCAAAAGTGGTAGGAAAGAATTAATGTAATTAAATTGAATGTGCTGGTCTCTTTGGAAACTTGCTTCAATATTCACTGAAATCAGTAGAATTACTTAATTGGGACCTTGTGCTCATTTTTGGTGTTGCAACCCAGATCTGTAAGTGACAAGCTAAACTCTTTTTTCAATTTGTTTCCAGAATGCTAAAGAACTTCGAAGCAATAATGTGTCGCTTTCAGATTGCACTAAATCCATGGGTGATTATGACTAAATGTAAGCATATAGAGACATGAGAGTATCAGAGTTGCTTAATCAGATCAGACCCATTCAGACTCAGAAAATGGCCACGTCAATGAAAAGACATTACTAGAAGAGTGCAACCATTTTCTTCCTGTCCTCCTGTCAGATAGAAAGAGCTCTTTACTTGAAGTATGAATGTTTATTTCCTTCTATGTGGTCTTGCTCTTCTAATATAACTGCGAAAGGTCTTATTGTCCTCAAATGAATAAAGTACCCGATGCCCAATTCTGGCCTTTTCCCAAAAAGCAGATAACAAAACAGATACATGGCTCAGCCTCTGTCTCATTAGTTTGATGGCAAAATTCCCATTATGTCTCCTGCCACTGGAAGAATTTTTTCTGTTGAGACTTAATTCACAAAATATGTCACAAAGTCAACCAAAAGGATTTGTGAAACCCTAGTTTTATTTCTAAAATTAGACAGAAATGAGAAAAATCTGCAGAAGTATGGAAAGTTCAAAACCCCATGGTTTTATTGCCTTCTTCAAAATTGTCTTGCTACATCTTCATCAACTCATTTTTCACACTGTTGAAGATAACAAAAATACTGCTTCATTCTTACTTAACTGAAGTATGCTCACTAGAAAATAAATCTCTACCACTTTCTCTTGCCTTGAGATCATATTTCTGGTAAATCCAAGTTTTCCTTTGTATCAGGTTTTTGTTTTGACTAATAAAGGAAAAATATCAACCATTCAAGTATGGCTTTCATCTTTAGCTGTAAAGGATCGAGATTAAGACTGCAATATCCAAAATGCCAAAAGTGCTATCGCCAATCACTAATTAAGTAGTCCCTTATCAAAGGACATCCGTTCATAAACTAAAGGAAAAGCCATCATTTAAAGGGCCAGTAGTCATTAACTATAAATGAGAAGATAACAGTAAGGCTATGTTCTTTTAGCATGCATCATATCCCACAGTGATTTTTTACTTATAAAACATTGAACTGATTGCATACTGTTGTGCTCTGTATCACTCACAAGGACTACTCTCAGGTAATGAAGTGTAATTAAGAGAAATCGTGTCTATCTCTTCATTCAAAGCCAATGATTTCCCTTCCCATTAGTTACACTCTGGAATTACAATGCTTTACAGATGAAATCTTTATTATTGATTTAATTGACTCAGCTGTCTTCAGATGTTAGAACTTGCTACCAATGGCTATATCATTTAATGCTTCTGTTTAGTTCAAAAGTTAAACAAATTCAAACAATAAGACAGATTATTAGACACAATGTTAAGCAACCATCGCTTTGAAGAACACAAGGTATGTGGGGGTTTTTTTCCTTTTTTTTTTCCCTTTTATTTTTTTCACCCCTGGGAAGTTTCTTTGAATTTGCATTTGCCTGATCAGATAATTTTCTTTACATTTTTCTTTTCTTTCTTGCATTTAACTACTATGCTTTAGAAGCTAATGAAATGTTATCAAGACCTGGGGGTATGTAGTACTTAAGTGCTTGTTTTCTAACTACTGAAAATTGACAGTGCCAGTCTGTGATATTGAGGTGAAGAAGGTTGGTGCTCCCTCAGAACTGCAGCAACTTACGTAGATGTGCTATTCCTTATGGCTGACTACTGACATCTCACTAAGGGTAATAGTGGCATCTTTTACATCTCACTGGAAATTCACAGTCATTTACTGACAAATTCTGAAGCCTAGTAATGAAGTATTGGTAAAACTCAATATGGGCATGCTAACATAGAGAGTAAGCTAAAATTTTTAAAACATGAACTTATGAAATTGGACATGCTGTGATTTCATAGAATCACAGAACAGCTTGGGTTGGAAAATAATCTAGGTCCAAACCTCCCTGCCATGTGCAGGGACAACTTTCACTGGATCAGGGATAGTTCTTCTATTTATATTTGACAATCCTTTATCTTGGTCTTCTCTCACAGGAAGTATATTTGAGTTAAAGAGTTAATTCACCTACTTTCAAAAACTAATATGGACAAAATAAGTGACTGTCACTAAAATAACTCAATTACTGGACAGCATCAGTTCAGTTTCTTTCCAATTTTTACTAACAGTTACTTGCAATGCATTTCCTCAGCAATACTGATGCCTGCCTACAAGGAAGCACAAAAGGGATCTCAGAGACTAAGAAAACTGGTCTGAACTAGAAGGTGCTGTAGTGTACACATGTGTAAAACTAGAGAGACTGTTAGTTATATAAGTGTTTTCTGGACTGCAGCTGGCTTTTCACAATAGGATTAAAGCAAACCATCTACTTTCCTGTAAGAACAGGTTAGGTTCTTGAGATGATTCATTCTCTTTTTCTTTCCAGAATATCAATTAGTCTGAAATCACCATGTCCTTGCTCCATCCCTGCTCTGATCAACAAAGTGGAGCCAGGTTAGTGATAGAGAAGAGGGTGTCTTTAAGGTGTGATTCTCCCAGAAGATGCACTCTCCATCCGCATGCAGTTGTCCAAAGAGACATGTCTTCCCATGGGACTCTGCGGTTTTTCACCACACCATGGTCAGGCTTCAGTGAAAGTGTCTTCTTTGTGTCTGGAAGCAAGTCCTAATTGTATCCTCTGGCTATGGTAAATAGAGAAGGACAAAAAAAAATTGTGTGCAAAGGCTTCTCTAATTTTCATTCTGCCAAACCACAGGCTGAACAGCAGGTGGTTAGTTGGAGTTGCCTTTTTAACTCTTTTAGCTTCATAGAATAAACCAAGACTACTGCAAATCTTGGGCCTGTAGTTTCCTTCCAGTCAGCACTGCCACCACTGTGTTAATAGTCATCAAATGTCAACAGTCACTTTCACCTTGGAAAAAGTTTGAAACAAGACAATAATGACTAAATAAAACTTGATTCTTAGGGATAAATATGTGATTCATTATACACCATGAAAGGAAGGTTACCTGTATAGCATTTCCTTGGTATGTGCACACACACATAGGAGATTCTGTTCTCCCTCAGTCATGATGCACATTTGTATATGTTAAAGGTAGGGAACAGATGACTGTTTAACATGGCAAAGAACTTTAAAAGCATTACTGACTATCCTTTCATTTTGAGTAATTTAAAAAGTTTTTTAATGAAGTATTGCAAACTAGCTTCTTAAGAGTCAAAGGGTATTTTAAATTCCTGCCAAGGAAACAGATTACTTTTAAATATTGTATTTTAGAGCTCATAGGAGACCTCGGAGAGTTTGTTATTCATTTCAACCTAATGCAAGCAATAACAAGCTTACCAGATAAAGTGTCTACTTTCTGAAATGTTTTGACTCTCTAATGCTCATTACTAATTGTTTTAATACATAATTCATTGCAATTTATAGTATATGTTTGAACATTCTTTAGGAAATCAGGATAATAGCATCTCTGGACATTAAAAATGCCCTGAACAATGTATTTTTATTACTTCTCTCTTATATTCTGTTTTGAAAATACAAATTCAAGGAACTCTTAAAAAGAAGAGATCATTAAGAGGGCAAAAATATCAGAGTGGCAAAACAATAACATTCTTCAGCTGCTAATAATCTCCAAACTGCTAGAAATGCTTCCTGCAGTCTGTGTTTTAGATACCAAGGCTAATGATGTTTTCTATCCTCAGGATCCTCAGTGGTATCATTAGTACAAATTCATCTCAGGAAAAATTCTCTCTGTAGCTGAAGGAGCATTTTGGGACCCAGCCTCTGCAGTATCCCTCACACCCTGTGCAATGTGAGTTCTGCACTGGGAGCAGCAAGTTGGACACCCCAGTACAAGTACCAAGGGACAAGCACAGGGCAAGTGTCACACGTCATGACAAGCCTTACCCTGGCTCATGGCACTGCCTACTTCATGGCACACCAGCAGAAGTGGCAGTAGGTGGGGTGAGTCAAAGTCACAGTCTTGTAGCTCAAGTATGCCCACTATTTAATGCTGAGAGAGGAGACCTATTACTTCAGGTACTAGTAATGCTGGCCAGATTCACCTGTTGCATTAGGTAAGAGCAGCAACTCATCCCAGAGCCTTTTTCTGTCTCCATCTGTCCTATTTGTTCATACAGTGTCACATCCTGAAACTACACAAAGGCCTTGCCAGGTGCATTAGGGTTGACTAGAAAACAATGTTACACATTACAAAGTCTGTAAGAGATAAGGAACCATTTTACCTATGAAATTTCTTCCTAACTGTGACGAACAAGAAAAGCTTTTGATTTGTTAACCATGGTGCTTTCCTGTGTCCAGGAGCTCTGGTTTTTATTATGTCTAAACAACTTAGTGCAGCACAATGATGGTTCAGCACTTGAGCTCTCACAAGCTACAGTGACAGAAGTAGAAATAAATGAAGCAGTGCTTGCAGCTCCCAAAATACTGGTATTTGCTGATTTTGGAAGGTACAAAACCCACCCACTATTCCACATTTCAAGCACGATAAAATATGTCGGTTCTGTAAAACTTAGGGTGATGTAAAACCCCTTGTTGACCTTTGTCCTTCTGGCACTGCTGAATTTAGTGAGCCTAATCTTGAGGCATCTGACTGGTTTAACCCTCCCGTATTTTATTCTTCAACCACCACTGATTCACATGATATTTTGCCTTAGACAGGCAGTCAAGCTTTGATATTTGATCCCCATGAGACCATTGATTAATAAAGGCTGAGAGGAAAAGGTATAACTGCAGAAAATGAGAGCAAATGAGAGTCCTTTGTAAATGAGAGTTCTGGGATCTGCGATGACTTCAAATTACATTTCTGTGTATATGTGTGGTCAGTGCTTTAGCATGTCAATAGCTTTTAGTGTACTTTATAAAAGATACTCTGAACATTATTAATCTGTAGAGCTAAGCTACCTTGGTTCATATAATTGTATAAAAAGAGCACCATCACTGTGTTAGAAATGAAAAAATATCCACTTGCAAAAAAGGCATTGTAAAAGCAGGAGACTAAAGAAAACAAAAGTGCTGCAGCTGGGAACTATACAGTTCCTTCCTGAAGGCGCAATAGGAAAAAATTATTTCCTTTACAAAGCAAGATCCAAATTTGGGGCATCAAGAAGTACAAGAACTAAGCTGTGGACTCGATGCTGGGTTGGACATCTGACCTCATTGCTTTGGGTTGTTTGGGAGCAAACAGAAGTTTCTGCATTTTCTGTATTCCAGTTTTGAAAGGGTCACTGTGTGGTCTAAAAGCCCTGGCTAAACAAAGCACTGGACACTTTTTCCTATGACCACACATGACCCTTCCTAATATGGAAAGGACTATGAATCTACCCATTCCCACTAAAAACTAACAGTCACGTTACATACATGTAATAAAACGCCCACTAAAATTTATTGATCATTGTTTGTGACATATGCAACTAAATTTTTTAAAATATCTTTGGAAACTGTAATTGCAGTATTGTCAAATTTTGTTGGTGACCTTCACTGAACTGCCTGTAATTTGGAAATATTGTGAAATCCATAAAGGCTACATTTTGCAACCAGCCAAATGCTGAATGTGGGTTATGATTTCCAAGGCATGTGAACAGCTTAATATTTTTATTTTATTTTACCTCTGATTAGTTGTACATGGAATATTAAAGTTGGCTTTTTACAGTCATATAGCTAGGGGTATTTAAATCAGAACATAGATCTCTCTTCTAAGTACAAATCAGAAGGGCAGGCACTTAATAGTTTTGAAACATATGGTTAATAGACCTATATTTTTAATTTATTGCTCTATGATTATATTTTATTTTTCAGTTTGTAGTTATTGGGAAATGAATCCTCAGATGGTCCTTAATTATTTTGCATTTAGCTAATGAGATACATTGCTGCATTCCAAACTCTAGGCTCATAATAAACAAAAGCTAATAGAAGGAAATATACTCATTCTTTCATTCTTGTTTTCTTAGTGAATGTTGTTTACAAATATTTTTTTTTTTAATTTTTTAACTACTGGGAGGTTGGTTTTTTGTTTGTTTTTTTGGGTTTGTTTTTTTTAATGACTGTTCTACGTCTCCAAATTTCATTGCTGCACTCTCTGCTGAGTTCTTGAGAGACCTCAGTTCTCATTTCCATCAGGAGCAATTGGTATGATTTGGGGACCAAAAAAATGGTGAAGTAACTCAATGCAGGACAAAAACACTGATCAGAAGCGACCAGCTGTCAAAGCCAGTGGGAACCAGAGCCCTCACATAGCACCTCTGACCAGCCACTCAGCACCTGTGTGACTCTTCCCCTCACTATCCTGCAAAGCAGGGAAACAGGTCAGTCCATCTCGTTTTTCAGGTTAGGAGCTGAAGGAGGATCACGTTGTGCTTCAGGTTGGGCACCCATCCTGGATTACGCAGTGGGAACAGCCCCTTTTCCCATTAGATGAGCCACATGCTTGATCTGCAGTGGCCCTGGGACAAGGTGGGATAGAATGCTACCATGGCAGACCCTAGGAAGAAGATGCAATACATCAGTGCAGCCAAGGTCATCTCAAGGTCACCACTGTGACTGGCCAATAGAGTATGGGACTATGAGAGACAGATGATTTGGAGGTGAGCAGGGATGCTGCTTTTATCAGTGTTCCACTTCTGCTTTCAGGAAATGCCCACTCAGCAGATAAACTAAGTATCTTGCCCACTCTGCAGGTGAGGGCTGACAGAAACATAAGGTGACACATGCTTAAGACTGGTATGCTTCCTGTTGACCAACAGATCGCCTGTACTCACAGCACTGTAATTAGAATAACTTTCCTTTTCCAATTCGTTTAGTAAAGATGGGATCTTGTGGACCATGCTTTAACCTTCACAAATGCTGCATTTTTTGTGGACACAAGGCATTTATGACCAGCAAGCTGAGTATACGCATAGCAAAAAGTGTGATTCCGAATTTAAAATAGACATTTGTTTATTTACTGCAATGCTTTTTTAAAATGTATATTTTAAAGGAAAACATGAAACCTAGGGAACTTTGCAGCTAATTCCATTTCACCATAGCAGGTTTGCTTGTGTTTTGGCCACTGGCTGGACTTCTGACAGTTTTCCACTGCTCTGAGGGGTTCTTGGCCTTCCTTATCTGTTGTTTATGCTGTGTCTGAGTATTCTGTGGAAAAGCAGATTGAGAGAGACAACAGGGAAAAAGGGGTTGTTTTTTTGTTCCTTTTCATTCATTGTTGGTACTCTCCAAAGGAAAACCAGCAAGAAAGAGGTGAAGGTAACACAGGACTTGGCTGAAAGTCAATGCATGGGAGTGCTGCAGCAGGCTGAACATTTCAAATATTCCTGTTTTATTCTGAGAAGTTCAAGCTGTACAAGTTCTTATTCACATGAGCCACTTATGCAAGATGGCCCAGCAAAATTTTGTTTTCCATTGTTCGCAGCAATCCCGATGGGCTCTTCATTCCAGGATCTCATCTTCTTCATCCTGTTATCCTTGTCACTGAAAATTCTCATTGCATCTCAAAGTAGATTGAGATAGCCACTGATTCACACTGTGGTGTATGAACTGCTTTATTCTGACAACAGTGGTCTGATCCCTGACATCATCATGTACATGTTCCCTTTTCTTAATGCCCCATGACCTTCTGAATCTTTCAGCAGACACAGGACAGATGCATGATTTTGTTTGTCCAAATGACATCTACCCGAGTGAGAACTTCAAGTTTTTGGTAACCGGCTCGTTTACTGTAGCACCTGACTTTTACAAGAGTCATTGCATTCCCTCTGGGTTGCAAGCATGGGTAGTTCTCATCCAGGCAGGTAATATAAGCAATGCCTGTTGCTGGATCTATTCAAGGATTTTGAATTAAACTGTGTTTCCTTTCCATCTCCTAATATTATAAAAGAAGGGTAATATATTGTTATGTGTAAATTATTGTAGAAAGACAATTTTTTTGACCTTGATTTAAATAAGCTCTACTAATAATATAGGAATAAGGAGAATGAGGTTTGACATGATTTCCAACAAGGTATTTATAAAACTGTTTGAACAGATTTTACAATAATTAAAACAGAGTATAGGTTATGTTAAAGTAAATGAAGTCAATTTAGTTCATCATCATTTTTACAGTGTTGCAAATTAACATAACAATGACAACTATAGTTGTCACTGACTTGAGCAGCAGTAGTTAATCATTGCAATTAATCATTATTAATACATAATTCATAATGATCAATCATGCTTGACTCTAGGATCATAGTGGGCTTATATTAAATACTATATAAATATATAAGGGCATTAATAACTGTCTAAAACCTAGGAAAATTGGGCCCCATTTTCCATTTTGATGTAATGTTATGAGCTATGGCTGCCACGTGTCTGAGTTTGTTAGGACTTGTTTAGTTTGAATTCATCTTGACAGGTAAGAAATAAGATTGCTGCGTGTCTATGCAACTTGTATAAATGTCTCCTATTTGTCTAAGGTACACCTCACAGATCTGCTAAGTCAGTCAGACTGAACTCTTTTGCTCAGAACTGGATTGGTGCTTTGGCCTGGCAGTTCTCATGGCAGTCTCTCCCCATGGCTTGCTGAACATCATGAAGAGTAACCTTTGGTTTTCAACATTAGCTCTAAGTTTCTCCTCAGCTGCTATGCTCATAGTTTGTTGAGGAAGGGCTGCTTCCAAGGTGGACACTGTGCTGTGCTTTGTACCTATTGCAATATTTATGTCCAGGAGCACAAGAACCTTTGAAAAGTAGTTTTGAAGGCTGCCTGTATGGCTTCACAGGCTGCAAGATACTTGTGTTCTAGAACCCCATGTTCTAGATCATGTTTCGGTTTGGTTTCTTTTAACAATTAGTCTGTTTATGTGCTCATCTACTTCTCTGTGAAGCAGAAGAACAATGACATAAATTAAGTACTTTTTCAGAAAGCTTTGGAGTACTATTTTTCAAGTTCAATCTGCCTAGACGTTGTAATGAGTTTTCTTTGCGTGAAAATTAACTGGAATGATGGTGTTTGTCTTCTCCAGTCACCATTACACACGATGAAGCCCTACTTTCCAGTGGATGACTGAACACCTGCCTGCCTATGAGAAGTGGTGAGTGAATACCTTGTTCTGCTTTGCTCGTGTATGTGGCTTTTGCTTTACCAGTTAAGCTGTCTTTTTCTCAAACTGTGAGTTTTCTCATTTTTACTTTCATAATTCTCTCCCACACCTCATTGTGGAGGATGGGAGTGAACTTAGTTGCCAGCAGGGCTTATCATAGAATCATAGAATATCCTCAGTTTGAAGACTCACAAGGATCAATAAAGTCCAACTCTTAGCCCTGCACAGCATCATCCCCCAGAGTCACACAATGTGCCTGAGAATATTGTCCAAACATTTCTTGAACTCTGTCAGGCTTGGTGCTGTGACCACTTCCCTGGGGAGCCTGTTTCAGTGCCTCACCACTCTCAGGGTGAAAAACTTCTTCCTAATATTCAACCTAAACCTTCCCCGACACAGCTTCATGCCATTTCCTCAGGTTAAACCATGACACCATGATTCTGACACATATTGCACTCCAAAACATATTAATTTATTGTAAATGGAAGGCTATCATAGAGGTGGTTTTTTTTCCCTTGAAGAGCAAAAGCAAATACCTATTTTGATTGGAATTAAATATTTTAGTTTGCTATAAGGAAAACAGGAGAGAACACTGTGTGCATATCCATAATGAACTGCAGTAATAGTTAGTTTAAAATTAACTGTTGTTACAGCATACCACAGTGCCTAGAGAAAGCCAAAAGTTCAATACAAACAAAATAAAAGCATTAAAGTTTGATAGCCATATGATTTCTGGACAGAGGGTAAAGACTCTCTAGAGAAGCTGCTAAGTGCCCTGATACTGCAAAGGATCTTTAAAAGCAAGTTCTTTTTTCTTAACCAAACAAAGTATTTCAAAAGCAACAAACCCTTTTTAATTCCTCCATGAAAGGAAAGTCTCTTCAAGGGAAGTTTGGCAGAATTAAACTATTAATTCATCAGATTTCAGAAGTGTCTGATCTCTGAATAGCATGCACACCACTTTTTGCCTGAAGGACAAGCAGAGCCATGTGACTCCTGCAAGTGGGTAGATGTCATCAGAGCAAGCTTAGAACAGCAGCTAAAATTGAGCTGTATTTGCCTCAAAACAGGCCACACAATAGAGTGCAATCCACTGTCATGTAATGAGTTCAAAATTAGCCCTCTTACCACAGGTATAATTTCAATCTTGTTTCCATCCTTTTAATTTCTTCTTGCTAATATTTTTTTCCCTGAGTTTAAGGATCCCTCATGAAACTGCTATTTTTATCATGCTGCAGTGCCTGTCCTCTGGGAAATCACTCCTCGCCCTGCCAAGGAAACAAGTTCGCTTTTCAGCTTCAGTCCAGTCCTTGTCTCCTGTCCTGTCAATGACACTCTTACTTCTATGACTGCTGTGCTCAGAGAAGATGCTATCAGAAAAAAATATTTCTCTGTATGCTGTAACCATGCACAAACTCTTAAATATGAGACTACCAGTAGCATGGAAGATGTGGGAACAAGACTCTGATGTTCACCTTGTTTCTGAGCCCTGGCAGGGAGCTATTATTTTATTAAAATAGGACTGAGCTGTCTTCTCGCCCTGCACATTCTCACTGTTTAACTGTGATAAAATGATTTACTACCTAAATTAAATTAAGAATGGATTCCATCTTTGTCCTTGTATTTTTTGCTCAGAATGACACTTCAAGCTGGAGGGAGGTGAAAAGAAAATACTTGAAAAATAATGTTGCTGTTTAAAAATATTTTAAATGTCTCTCTTCCTAAAAACTAACCATCTGCGAAGTTTTCAGAAAAAAAAAAAAGTAAGCTTGAAATTACCCAAGATAAAAGAAGGTTGTCTTAGGAAGAAGATATTAATAAAATATCTTATTAGGAGTTTGAAAATTACGTCCATCATAGGGTTTTGCTTTAAGGATTAAAAACCACCCTTGACTTCAACATTTAAATTTTCAGGTCCTGGCCTCTGAGAGAAGAATCCTATGCTGAGTTGTGGCAGTGGACTGTCAATAGTCAATATTCAGAGTGGAAAAAATATGGTCAAAAGGTGGTTTGTGATGCAAAGGAAAAGGCTGACCCAAAAGCCTTGGGGCAGAGGATTGTAACTGTATACCTTTTCCCCCAATCCCCGGTTGTAAAACATTCCCTCATTGGTCCTTGTAAAACCCTAACCCACTGGGTACCAGTCCCAGTGACCCTCTCTCCTATTGGTCATAGTAAAATTCCCCCAACTCTTAAATCCCTGTCCCCAACTTCAATAACCTCTCTCTCTCGTCCCTCTCCTGCGGTCTCCGTGTGGCTCCTTGCGGGGTCCCTGGGGGCCACGTGGCAGGGGGACAGCCGGGGGGAGCATCACCCACCCAGCCGTTGCACTGAGTGTCTCAACTTCCTGAAGAAAGTATGAGAGGAGTGGGGCAACTCAGGGTTGATTCTTAACCATCTGAACTGTAAACAGGGAGATCTTCTGTGGAGGGGATGAGGAAAAATCCCATCAGTGGTGGGTAAGTAGTCTGTTGGTTTGGAGATTCCCCTGGGATTGCAGAGAGACACCTTTGTCCAGTTGGGGTCCACAGCCTGAAGGATACCACCAAAACCTTTTTTTTCTTTGTTTCTTTTGGTAATGAGGGACTGAGCAGGGTTCAGTGCTTTGATTGAGGAGGGCAGCAGCAGCAGATGTACAGGGTGTGAGCCTTGGTGCTTAGGGGTTCAAGGAGAGCATAGGTCCTTTCAGGTTGAAGTGGTAGCTGGTGTCTGGCTTTGAACTGCAGTTTTGGAATGAGGGAAGTGCCCTTTGTTACCTCTCTTTGCAATGCTAAATCTTTTGTTGTGTCCAGCTCTCTATCAGTTCTCACAGATGCAAGATGAAGAGGGCAGTGCCTCTTTCTAGGCATAATTTTTTATGTCTCATTTATTTCTATCAGTCACTCTTTTGTTGTTGAACTATTACTGAAGTGCAAAGTGAAGGACTTACCAAGATTGATGCTTTCAAGAATACTGGATTGTACACAATAATGTATGTATGTGTTTACTTTGTCTGATTGGGTTGGTTAGAAAACTAGTTGGTTTCTGAAATACAGTGAACCTGTATATTTTTCAAGATGCTCTTGTGAAGAAGAGTTAAGCAGAACTTTAAAAAGACAGCCAAACTGTTTTCTTCTAAAGAATTTCTTTTTGTGTAGTGTCTGGAATATAAATACAACTTATTTCCCTTCTGTTGTATTTTCCATTGCAGCCCTGTAAGTCTCAAAAGTAGAAGAATTGTGATTCTTTTAGTGGCAGACTGAAAATGCAAAGTTAATTTTTTTCTTTAAATTAACATAATCAAACTCTAACATATGATGAATGTTCTAAAAATAGATATAATAAAAATAAGAAACAAATATACAAATTAAAATTTTAGTTACATATGAATTTTCATGCCTAGATAGTCAGTACTTAACCTAGGAATATACAAACCAATTATTCTGTATGTGAATGAGTGACATTGTCACATTGAAACATTGCAGGCATAAGGAATGTGTTGTGCTATATTCTTCCATTCCTCACACCATTTAGGAGTGCACAGAAATTACTGTAAATTCAAATAATGGTAAATTAATTCACACATTACTTGCATAAAAAAACTGAAGGCATCTGTGTTGGTAAAATGGATATATCTATACACACAGTAGAATATAAATAATTGTCTTTCAGTCTTTGTTAAAGTTTTGGCAAAAATAGTAACTATTCAAAACAGAACTCTTGATAGCCAACTTTATGAATGAGAACTCTGAATATCTGTACTTCTGTGTATCTGTATACAGGATTATAAAAAAGTCTGTATATTTCCTGTGTGTCCCCCTGCTTGAGTTACCAAAAGATAACTTTTCCCAGATGCCAGCTTGCTGTGGGTTTTTTTATACCTTAGTCCTTATGGGTACCCTGGGTAATCTCAGCATTTCATTGCCCTTACATGGAGATTGAATGATCTGAAAATATAGTCCAATGGTTGGCCTTCAAAAATGCAGGTGCTTCTTACCTAGAGCAACTTATCAGTCAGCAGTGATAAATGTTTACTTGATAAGGTTCTGGTGCTTAGAGTGAAAACAGTGTGAACAGTGTGTGAGTAGCATCAACAGGAAAGTACTGTGTTTCAGTATTCATGTTGTATGCAATTCGCTTTTGTCCTGAGGACCTCTCTCCCTTCTCTTACCTGCAACTATAAATCAGTTACAACTCTCATAATATCTACTCTCACACACATCAGTATTGAGTTCTTGGTTGTTTGTTTTGGTTTTATAGGGAGACATGGTGGTAGCTAGTGACCTTCCTTTTGCATCCTATTTTTCATTTTAGTCAAATTTCTGGACCCCTGACAGTTTTTGAGTGAGGGGAATCTGCAGTATTTATATAAGATTTGCAGTACAGCTTGATCTTGATTTTATTATTGTTGTTGTTATTATTTATGCAAATATCCTTCCTCACTGTTGAGTCCTTGCTTTGACAATGTGAGCTGAAAAACATCCATGCACGTAGATCAGGAATGCTAAATTCTTCATGTTACTGCAATAAAGGGAAGGGATGAAGGCAGCATCTTTATTATTGAATAAGGTGCAAAGTCATGGTTTATTGTGCTGTTATGCTCCTGTCAAGAACCAGCTGCTGGGGTATCCCAGTGTCAGCATGAATTTGTGTCTGCAGCCACTTGAGAAATGCCACAGCTGTGGCCTGGTGAGGCTCAATAAGGGCACTCAGAAAACAGGCAGCAGAAGTCCTCAAGAGCTTCTCTACATACTCCTGCAACCCCATCTGGCTGATGCTTGGAGACTGCTGCTTAGACTTTGGATTCAGAGATACGAGCACAATCATTTGTTCCCTACCTATGTCCACAAATGGATCACTGTAGCTGAGCCTGGAGCTCTTTCTGCTGCCAAGCCCAGTTTAAATTGCTATTTTATTAGGTTATTTGAAGACCAAGACGCTATCACAGCTTAAGACCTTACAAGCAATTATACCTTGGACACAGTTAGAGATAACCTCAGTTATCAGTCACCTGAGCTGATGAGTGTTAGTGAGGAATGATGAATTCTAAATACTCTTTATTTCCAGGGAGCTGGCTGTTACAGACAAATAGCAATAATGAAGTTTTTTGACATCTGCCATTGCTGTGGCACATTTTTCCAGAACTTACTATACATATTGCGAGTACAGTTTGTTATGACAAAATGTATTTCCTCCACTCAAATGAAATTTGACTGTACTTTTTAATTTCATTGAATTCTTCTTGATAGAGAGTCAAACAGCAACATACAATTTACTTTTGCAAACCACATGCCATTTAAACTCCTTTACAGAATATTAGTTTATGAGTCATTTTTCCATTTAACTCTTGTGCTACATTTTTGTTACAGCTAGGAACAGGTTTAAAAACTGAAAGATCAGGTTCATGTAATATCCGTGAATTAATTCCATGAAGTTTTGATCAAGATGTCAGGGGTTTAAGGTTGGTTTGTTTTATATGCCTAAATTTATGCACATTTATGGTTATATTTTGTCATATAATTTATCATTGTCTGTTGGGGAAGGCAACTCCTATGAGGTGTGGAGACAGCATTTCACACGCTGGACGTACGAGGAAGATCCTATCCCGCCGCCCAGAGAGAACACGGTCACCAGCTTCACCACCCCCTGAAAAGGGTGATACAGGACCTTTTATAAATAAGTATTATACCCCTCTTTAGAGGCGGTACAAGACTTCATAGTATTTTGAATAAGACTAAGAGGTTTATTAGTTGTAATGTTCTGTTGTTACTGTTTACTGTGTGTTCGTTAATATGGAAGTTGGAGTTGTTGTTGTTGTTCCCTCAGCCCTCCATGTTGTCTTCTTCCCCCACAGTTTTCCCGCCTTTCCCCTCAGATCTTTCCCGCCGTTTTCCAGACCCTGAGAGCTTATTGGTTCTTTGCGGGACCATTCTCCTATTCGCTGTCCCATCACCCCGGTTACCAGTTTCACCCAATCCTGCCGCTGTTCCTATACTACCCCATAATATTCCCTGTTATTCCCCTATAAAACCCCTCCATTTTAAATAAAGCTAGCTCACTTGGAGCCGACCTCCGTGGTGTGCGTGTGGTTCCTGGTGGGCTCGTTCCTATCGGTCAATGGCTCCCGCAAATGTCCATTACCGTGTTTTGCTTTTAGGCTAATTTACCATCTCTACCTTTAACACCAGGTGTTATTTTGTATGAAAATGGGTTCACCCGACCCTTACCAAACACCTTTTTCCCTCTGGGTCTCATGCTCCCTGGAGAGTAGGGCTGGATGATTTGGCTCAGAAAATCTCTTACAGATTCTTTAAGAGTTTAAAAAGATTGTGCTCAATTTCAGCTTGAGTAGGCTTCTAATTTTTAAAGAATTTTGGAGCTGGCAGAAGTTGCTATACTGATGGTGTCTGAGGCTGCAGTCATTACCTACACAAGCAAAGGTGCGCATGGCAGCAGAGCAAATATTGGATGAAGGTTTGTCAGCTCCTATTTCATCTGAATGTGTCATACAGTCCCATTAAAAATATAAATATGGGCCAGATTCTGCGTCTTTTTTCACATTACTATGACTGTTCTTTCTTCCTAAGTTATACTCTTCACTCGGATAATTCTCTCTGCTTCTAAAATACATGAAGTGCTACCCAGCATAGAAAAGAGTGGCAGAGCTTAGTTGCCTCATGCAAAAGACTAGGTTTCTTAAATCTGTTTCTTACCAAAGGATTCAGACAGAAAACACTGAAACCTAAGGGCTTGAGCCTGTTTCTGAGCCCAAATACATCCAAAAAGTCTGCCTTAAGGCAAACTCACTACTAGTCTTGCTGAACTTCCTGACCACTCATCTAAGTATATTACCCCATACATCTTTCTTCCTAGGATAATCTGAGGATGCTGGCACAGATCTTCAGCTCCCTTTCCTTTTCTAGTTTTCAGTGAAGTCAGTTCACAATAAATCACAAGGAAAGGGATCCTTCAAATTCTTTCTTCTTCATTCTAAGCATATTTATCCTTGTATTTTCTCCTACATGACAATATCTCCCTAAAGAAATTAAA
>VXBX01003165.1:108912-127394 GCA_013400415.1 Scytalopus superciliaris | reverse complement strand
AAAAAAAAAAAAAAAAAAAATACTCTTCACACTACAGTGAATTTGGAAATGGGACAATCTCGCTATTGGTATCCTTATTCCAAACTTCTTTTTCTTCTAATCTTTTGTGTATGTTGCTATACTACAGAAAATATAAAAGTACGTTTAGATCATAAGAAACTAATATGATCCACTTATGGGTCAGATAGTGGTTTTAGGTGATATTTTTATGTTCCTCATTGTTTTTTCCAAATCATGTTATGAAAAGACACAGAATACTTGCAAAAGAGAGTTCAGTAAGATAGATTAAAAGCACATTTTTTTTTCCTTTTGGATAATTTATATACGTCCTGCTTGGCAAAAAAAAACCCACACCAGAGCTCAATATTTTTTGTACTTTTTTGAACTCAATCCCATACACCTGCCATAGCCAGACTTAAATGTTAATTGACATTAATATGAAGAATACATAATAGGCATAATTTCACATGGAGTGCAATTGTAAGACTCTCCAGTCACACAGGTACTGAATAACAAGTTGGTAAGGCTCCATCTCATGCTGTAGACACTGAATCACTATGAAAATAAAACTCTTCAATTTAATCTTTATCTCTCTTTCCCTTTTTTGAGGGGGTAACAGAATTTTGTTCAGTTTCTTTCTAAACTCTAATTCTGGGATTAGATGCAGCTCATTTTGCATTTCATAGTTTGGAAGTTCTTATGCTTTGTTTCCATGAAGATTGATCTAGGAAGAGAAAATGCTACTCTATCCAGAACCCTATACATGTTAACTGATTATATAGTTGAACTGTATGACCTATTTATCTTCCTGAAAGAAACAGAAATTACTTTGTCACAAGCTGCAGAATATATGCAGGACTGCACAATGCTCAGTCCCTACTGCATTTGGAACAGTGATATATTTTAGCATCTAATATTTATGTTCATTTCAACTTATATTCTCATTTTTCATCTGCAATGCCCTTGGTGATGATAGAAATTAGTTTTATTACAGCTTCCTTTAAAGGACATCCATACTTGGAGGAAAAACAGGGAGGGGAAAAGTCATCCGGAGGCATGGGCTCTAAATTGATATGTCAGGAAAGTATATCCATGAATTTCCTGTTGAAGTATGGTGATCCATAATCCTCTCTTGTACTATACACTTATAAATTACCTTCTTTTATGGTATGTCATTTAACTATACAGGTCTTTGTATCAAAACTATGATTTCAAGCCTAGGCTGGAACCGTCAGTGCTGTGGAGGTCACCCTGGAAAAACAAAATGGATAGCAGTCTCGATTTCCCTTCCATCAGACACAGGCATGGCTGTGGCTGCTACAAGTCCATAGGAAGTCCTCTTTGCAATATTTGTTCCTGAAGGAGAACACTGTTCCTGAAGGCTGACACTGCTATCTGTCACTCACTGCCTTGCCCAGGTTTTGTGTTTGTGCTGCGTCTCACTTTATTCCCCAAGACGGCCTCTCTCTAGGCTGCTGCAGCCTAAATCTTAGCAGTCAGGTGCTATTTTTCCTGTGTCTAGCTTGTCAGCCTAGATCTTTATAAAACCTCCAGCAGGCCCTTTTCTCCTCCTCACTTCCAGAAGAGAGGCATTTTAAATAAGTCAGGGTTCAGTAAGTGACAAGAAATAGATGAAATAATAAAGCATCTTTCTAATGCCATATGAAGTTGTGGTAAAGGTATAGTGAAGGAAAGGGTAATTAAAGAGGAAAAAAATGTTCTACATTGCCTAATCTTCTACATTCAACTTGCTAAAAAAATCACCAAAGTTCTTTTATAGCTGCAACGTTTTTTGTATCACTGGCCCTAATTATCTGACACTTACTTGGTTTAATTGCCAAAATCTATTAAATATATATGACAACATTTTGCAATATACTGATAACAGCCTTGCCCTTTAGACCTCTTATTGCAGAGAGAATGATTTGGCACTTGCTAAACATTGCACAAATGTTTCAAACTTTTGCAAGCTGTTTTTCTTATGAGAAGGATCTTACTAGTTTCTGTAGTGCCTCTGTATCTCATTACAGGGAAGCAAAACAGGCAGGGAGACACAAAGTGTATAATCTGAAGTTATTTAAGGAAAAGGTGAATAGGGAAGTGAGCTGAGTGACTGATAGAAATTCCAGGACTTCCAAATAAATTGACATAAATTCAGGCTTGCAGTGTTTAGACAAATGTGATACTCAGTGTATTCTGAGTTCAAAACTTAAACCTGACACGGCTTCCCACTGTGGTGTTCAGTGACTTGCCTAATTTCTTCTTTTTCCCTCTGTGCAGATGGGGAAACAGATACCTATTTACAGGAGTCATGCTACTCTCAAGTCATTTACAAAAGCCTGTCTGCACAGAATGCAGGTCTCAACAATAATCTGTAACCAACAGAATCCTTAAGTAGTAACAATTCATTTTCCAAAGGAATTGTATGTCATAACCCTCCAAAAAGAGAGGGTAACAAATTAATGAAGTCACTAAATGAAAATTTTGTACCAGTTTTCTTCATACCTTCTGCCTACTCCACATCCCAAGGGTTTTTGTAATCTGGATTATTTAAGTCCATGCCCCTAAAATTGCTTTAATTCAGGGAGGAGGATGCAGTCTAGGTGAGATATGGATGGATAAAACCAAGAATATTTTAAGCCAGATTTGCTGATAAAAGGACAATTTACACTGGGAGCTGCACACTAAATCTCCAGAGTCTTTGTTCAATGTGTGGTGCAAGTCATTTTCTTTCCTTTTCACTTGGCTATGCTGGATACAGAAGGGTCATCTTGGAAGACAGAATTATTGGTATGTATAATGTAACTGCTTTATTTGGATAAAACTGGCACAAAATTCTTGCATTTCAGTATATAAAAAGTCAGTTGTTTGCCCCTTCCAGTGCTGACTAGTAGGAAAGTCCAGAGCTGACCCTGTCTGGTCTCCAAGACTGCATGGTTTATTGTTGGGTCCTTCAGCACTGTCTAGGCTTTCTAAATCACAGTACTCAGAGAGAACAGATGCAGTGTCAGTGGTGTTTCTTACACACCAACTGCTTGCAAAAGCATCACAATAGAAATTCAAAGACCAAGAAGTAGGCAAGAATTTAGAAAAATGCTATTTGTAGCAATACCCTGTGAGGGACTGGAGAGGAGTAGCACTGGGAGGAACCCACATAGCCAAGTGCTTGATGCAGTGGTTGAATAGGGAAAAGTTCAGACTTGTGCTGTCAGATTGTCTGGTAGAAACTGTGTAGGTGCAAGGGGGCTCTTTATGGGAGCAGCATGTGTTTTGGGGTGCTGGTGAATTACTGATGTGCAGAAGGAAATGAGGGATACTGCCAGGAGGCTGGGGAGTGTTGCTTTCAGTACAGGCAGGACATGATTGACTGCAGGCTTATTTTTCCAACTTCACAGCACACTGTAAAATACTTTTTGTATACCTCAGCTGTCCCTGTTTCTGAAAATCCCAGTCAGAAAGGAGGCTTTCAGTGCTTTGTGTTTGCCATAGCATCTTCCATTGCTACCCAGCTGCTACAGGGAGGGGAAAAAGCTCTCAGGCGCTGCCCTGCCCGGCAGGCAGAGGCTCTGAGGAGGGATAAGTTCAGCCAGGTGCCTGTGCAAAGGTCAGGCCTTGAAATTTCTGCACAAAGAGTAAAATCCTGTCAGCAGCAGACCCTCCTTGTGTATTGCAAATGGTTCAGCTGGAAGGAGTGCTTCCCAAGCCCACCGGGAAGACTGGAGGGAAAGATGCTGTCTTCTGCAAAGGTGTGCCAGAGTGCAGGCTGCAAGCCAGATTTGAAAATATGAACTGCAGTGGTTTAGGGCATGCCCTTCAGCAAAATGAAAATGAGATGTTCAAGAGATGCAGAGCATCTGTCTTTTCAGTGAGAGGTATGATAACATGCATTGCATCTCTGATGGAAAACAGTGGCAGTCCGGGAGACCTATCTGACCATCTTTGTCTTTACATCATTCTTAATTCTTTCTCAGATTGTATTTTATCTTTGCTTAATACAGCTAACTAATTGTGTTCTCTAAATTCAGCCAAACAAGTTCTCACTAAGTATGAAGTCCTGATGAGGGTGGAGTTTAAGTTACGGTTATTACACATGCGTTTAGGGACTGTATTCTGAAATAAGTAAAGGAAAACCTTACATAGGAAGGACCCAAATATGTGAAGTCAGCCATCAGCTCTGAAATAACATACTATGTTTACTTTTCCCTTTCAGAGAGGTTTTTTTCCCCCAATAGGCCATCTTTTTGTTACTGTCTCCTTCTGTTGGACACAACCAGCAAGTTTTACCTCCAAAGTGAAAATTCTGAGATTTGTTATGGCTTCCTCTCTTTTGCATTGCGGAAGTAATTATGTGTTGATGAATATTCCTCTTACAGCACTTCCTACAGTGATGGCTTATTTTCCAAATCAATCTAGCTGTCCACATAATATCTGCAATGGCATTTGGCAGGAAGGATAAAATCAATACTGTTCCCTTGAAACTTTCACAAGTAAGCCTGATTTGCGTTCAGGTAAGCAAGAAATTTTGCATTAATTTAGTATGAGAACTCGGATGGCCTTCAGCAACACAAAGATACTACATGCTTGTACTGGCTATTCTGTGAAACAGTTGCAGCAATGCCAAATCCAGTGTAACATGTTAATTTTGTTGAAAAAAGGTTTGGGTTTGCATCTGGATCCTAATCTGTATTCTACTAAAATATCAGTATTATTATTTCACTTAGTACAATGGTCTAATAGTAATAATAGAGTTAGGAAATTGTCATATGTTGAACAAATCAATAAGGGAAAGACATTTGGGGCAAAGAGAGCAAGGAGTAGAATGAAGACTGGGAAAAGAAATGTAAAGGAAGACATCAAGCATCATGCAATTTTAGAGGGACATGCAGCAAGGCAGAAGCAGTAAAAACAGACCTTGAAAGAATAAAGAACAGGAAAGGCATGAGAAAACTCTGATGTTAATATAGCACAGGAAGGATAAACCTAAGTCTAAAACTAAATAAGGCCTAGAAAAAAGCCAGATACCTAAATATATCAAAGTCATAACAAAGAATAATAAGAGAAATGAAATATTGAAGAGAGCTGCAGGAAGTAAGAGAATAAACAAACTGTAGAAACACTATAGGGATTTGAAAGGGGTTTTTCTTATGTTTTCGTCCTATTAAGGCTCATCACTAATGGGAATAGTGTTTGATCTTATTTATAGCATCAATATACTTCTGCTGTAAAATATTTTACAATACTGTGTCATCAGCAGCAACTTCAAGTAAATTTAAAATCTTCAGTAGAGTAGTGAAAGGTAAAGTCACAATCAGGCACTGCTTTCTTTCATTTCCAGTGATGCTGATCGCTTGGACTTCAGCAGATCAGTGCTCTTTTGCTAATGGGCTTTTGTGACTCTCCAGCACCTTCATTGGAGAAATGTGCAGAGCAGGCAACCAGAACAAGAAGTCTGTTATGGTAATGACTGATTAGGAGGAGAAGAGGAAAGCAAGCTGCTAGGGAGCCTGAATTTGTGGTTCAGTGCTGAAAATAATGGGATTGACACTATAAATTTAAAAATAATAATGAAAGAAGGCTACGGCTAATAAAGGAAAGAGGAAAGGATAAAATAGGGTTGGTGGGTGGGAACACTTCAAATAACAGGAAATAAGGTATGAACACAGAGAATAGATACCATATGTAAATTAACCTTTTAGAACGAGAACCAGGAGTAAGATAAATACAGCCATACACTGATGTCAGTTTGACAGTAATAGTGATTAGTGTGAGTTGATAATTGATGACAAGAAGCTACAGCCAGAGCAGAAACTGTCTGCACTAAAGTCCTGTGACACTATTACTTAACTCAATTAGTTCAAATTACAGAAGTGTAGCTGAATAAGCAATATTGGGAACTCTGGCTCACATAAGCATTTCACTCTGGGAGGGTAATTCAGAGTCTACTAACTAGAAGCTAATAGCCAGCAGGAGCACATGCACAATTTATGACTTTCATTTAAACGGGACTGCTTACCACAGAATACCTACTTTAAAAATGAGAGTACTTAAGTCTGTTTTAACACCTTTCTAGACACTAGAGAAAAATCTGTGTTAAATCAAAATCATCTTTACAAGCTGTAAAGCTCTCATGTTTCACTATTAATACTGACAAAAATAGATGCAGCATCACCGACAAGACCCTTCCTTATGTCAGAAGGACATAATTAGCTTTACTTCTAACATCAGCTAAGCTGTGGTTCAAAAGAGGTACTATTGGTACCATAAAAATGTTTTGAGTACATGTGGTTTTATCTAATATTTCACATGTGCTACCAGGTTCAACTTTCCTACTACACTGATGTAGGAAGTGTTTCTTCGGACTCTCACAGCTACTACCTCGAGTAGAGTCAGGTCAATTGAATCTAGTGGTGAAAATATTAATGTGGTGTGAAAGCTTTCTCTGAAAAACTTTTCTAAACTTACCCCAGAAATAAAAAACCCTCACTACTTATAACTGCTACCTTATGTTCACCAGCTATACCAATCACATTTCTTAAAACAGGATGAATTTTTCTCATCACCACATCATCTGTTGTGTATATCCAATCTGAGAAAGTCATTGCTTCTGCAGTCATCAAGGAATAGGCAACCTTCTTATTTTCTCTTCAAATTCTTGCCTCCACATCACCAGGGCTCGGAGGATATTGGGTGGGGTAGACAGACAGATTTGTAGAATTTTCTGCTTTGAACTCTTTTCTCATTGATTATTTCCTAAGCTTTCTCTCACAGTGTTTTGTGCATGCCACATATAAGAAGATATTTTGGGGTTTAATAATGTGATAAACTGAGCCTTGATCTTTCACAAACAGGTCTGTGGAGCCATACACAATATTGAGAGAGAATCAGTTTGTTCTCAGAACATCTGCCAGATGTGACATGCCCCAGGGCACACCATCACATTGGTCCTGTTAATTGACAGCACAGCTTGTTGTACTTCAGTAAGTCCAAGTAGATGAAATTAGAACACATAGTGTTTCCTGCAACGCATTTTCTCCTCGGTTTTGACTCATTCTTGTGCTTAAAAATGTAATCCCTTCTTTGAATACACACCTGAAATAAAGACAGAGTGCCTTTTTGTTGTCAAGTATAAAGACCAATATTGTTTTTAAAAATCCACATGCACACACACAAAAACAAAACACAAAAACCCTAATGTCACAGGTGTGCTTCTTCTCATTTAGTAACTTCTCCCCAAAGTATCTTTCTTATAACAATTGCAGCTGATGTGTCATAATCTCATCTTGAAGTACCTGCTGAGAAACTATTCTCATGTAGTCTTTCTTCCATGCTGTTAGCTTAGGAACAATAAACAGGTTAAAAGTGCCTAGAACATTTAGTTCAAATCTAGGTTGATATTAGAAAGATTTCCAGAGCCATGCATCTAAACATATGTAATGATTCAGGTCTAAACTACTAATAATTTCCATTGTCAAAACCCCACAAAAATGGATTTTGAGACCTATGTTTTAATTGCTATGCCAAGGTCTCTTTGCTCAATTGGTATCTGGAATATTTGGACATCTGAGGATGGACTTGTTTTTGTACTTTGCAGTTCCCTGGGTGCCTGAATTTGCTTCTCAGCATTGTCTCAGCAATCCTGACCAGACTCTGCCTTGCAGCACCAAGGGTGTGTGCAAATGAGTTGGTTTCCAGACACCGGGCTTTACCTTAGTCCCTGTGGAGCTTATTCTAGTAGGAAGGGCCAAAGTGTGCCTCCTGGATTTATTGACTTAGTTGGATGAGTAGCCCTCAAAGGCTTCTGAAGTGAGACTGGAACTAGGGATTACCAAATCAGGAAGAAGGAGATCCTAGTCCAATTGTATTTCCTGCACAAGGATTTTAAACACCCACATGTGTCGCCTTTCAGGATACTGACCTGGATAATAAAATGTTCTAAATAGGTTTCAGTAAGATTGCTGGAAAAAATATGCTGTTGTGCAAAGGATGCAGAAAGGATCTCTTCAGAGAAAGTTCTGCTCACAGCCTGGTTCTGATAACCTGGGAGGAAGGAAAGAGAACTGGGATACATGCTGCTGTGATCTGCTGCTCCAGTGGCTCAAAAAACTCAGAAGAGCTCGTGTATTTTTCAGTGTTGACTACTCTTGTTTTGCAGGTGATGAATTACAGACCCTTTGGCAGCTATGACACTCTCTCTAATCGTGTTTCCTCAAATTAGCTCAGAGCTCCGAGAAACTCTGGCATGCAGTGAGACAACCCAGTGGGAGTATGGGATTTTCCTGCCCTTGCATAGTGTATAAATGAAGGCTCTTTTCTACAATGCTTATGAACAGATAGCCAGCTCCTTGCCTAAAACCAATCTGAATAGATTGACTGACTTCAGTGAGACTATGCATGTTCACATCAGCCTGAAGTATTATTCAATTACATATTTCAGTTTCATAAACAACTATGCCCTGCTGAGATGATGTGCCTGATTCACAGGGCCTGTTTTGCTGTGGAGGGCAGTTGATGGGCAAGATAACTAGTAGTCAAATCATTAAAACACAATTAGACAGAAGGAAGCCAGAAATTCACCTGTGATTCTCCCTCACCACTTTGTTCTGAACCATACACTGGTGACTCCTGCGGACAGCTGCAGACACACAAGGGCGTTGTATTTCAGCCACTGTGCCATACCTTCTTCAAGGAGAGCAGCAGCTGAAAAGCAGATTGCTGTCCTGAAAATGGGGCATCCTGCCAGCAGGAAAAAACAAATCCAACAAAAGGGCTGTGTGAAAATAATGCAGTCACCCTCCAGCACAAGGGATATTCACCAATTTTTCATTAATATTTTTAGATAACTGGTCCAAATAAAAGCGAGCAATAAGTGAAGCAGCAGGATATATGTAGATATTTATGGAGTTCTGTTCATTCCTAAACTAAGGTTTTTCTGGTGGGTACTGTAATTGTTTGTTTCTATTGTGAACAGTAGAAACACTGAAGATGTATTTGAAAAGAATTAAGTTAAAACATAGCAGAATCTGAAAAGTACATCATCTCTCTTATGTACTGGAAAAAGGGGGGGAGGAAGGAGAAAGAGGAATAAAAAGTCTTCATGTAAAAAAAAGGATTAGGTTTTGACATACTACGTGAGGTCACAGGACACTGTGCTATAGGACCACAGAAGGCTTTCCTTCCCCTCTCTCCTTTGCAATAATGGATGAAGGCCCCAAATCTAGTGTTTTTAATCACATCTTCAGTTTGTCACTGCTTTGGTGCTCAGTAAAAGGAAAAAAAAATAAGGATTTTGGAACAAAGTATATTTGTTACCATTTCAAATAGAGGTGCCCTTAATCTTTGTATGTGTTAACTTGGGAAAAGGTCTTGTGGGGTTGTAGTTAAGGATCCACTTTTAATAAACTACTGAGCCTGAACTGAAGTGTGTTGCCTTAGTATGCTGTCTGTGCTTTGTACTATTATGGCAACCACGTTCACATCAGAGGGATTTCTGTTTGTGAGTCACCTGCCCCAGTGAGGAGCTATGAGCACTGGCAAGTCTGGCTGGTCCTGCTGAGTGGCCTTTTGGGAAAATACCCAGTAGCAGTAGCTTTCTTTGAAGCATTGGAGGGAACACAGTTGGACAGGAAGGAGTCCCTTCAGCAGCTCCCAGCTGTGACCCCTTCCCCAGGGTGCTCTGCAGGTTGCAGCAGCACCCAGAGCACTGTGGCCCAGCATGACCCACCCTGGCCCAAAGGAGCAGCCCCTGCACAGCGTAGTAGAGGCAGGAGGTGTAAAGAAGGATGTCCCTGGGGCTTTTTGCTGGGGCAGGTCGGTAGGGAGAGGGGCCCAGTTGCATCCCAAACCTTCCCTTTCTAACAGCTTGCCTCTACCTGCCCTGCTTGTAGCAGGCTAAGCAGAACAACATGTGCCAGCAAGTGACTATTCAAATGCCAAGGGTAGATAGTGTGGTTCCTTTTTTCCTCCCACTAGAGGATTCCCTGCTATTCCTGACTTAAATCCCTAAATTTCCTGCTATGTCAAGCATTCTGGGTTTTTTTCCAGATTGTCCAGGAGCAGCTCTTTGTGGTATTTCTCTTTTCCCCAGAGTGAGGCAGTGCTGCCGAGGCAACTCTGATGTCATCCCGGCATCTGGGTCAGGGCAAAGCAGGGCACGGAGGTGCTACTGCACCATAAACACACACACACACACACGCCCCATTAAACATGCATAAGCAACTCATCAAGGCACATATGCTGCCTTCCCCAAGCCAGAACTTAGTATCTTTCTGTAATATCCCTCAATGGACCTTCTTATTATTACTCTTTAAACCAATGTGTGTGATGGGCCATGGAAATGTATGCCACTGCCTGGTTACATGGCATGTGAAGCAGCATCCCCTACTGTCTGCGTACCTGCTAAATTCATTTTGGGGCCACCAGTCATTGTATTACATTTATTCTGAATCTCTGATCCTTGTGTATACACCTCATGATTCTCAGCAGTTTTTGTACTTTTATCATGAGCTACAGAGTTGAATTTTTCTAGGATGAAGGATTCTGTTAGATTCTTATACAGATCCATGTCTCTTAGCATTCTTATTGTTCTTTTGGTTTGGTTTATTTCCTCTATATGTTTCAGCGGAGTCAGCATCAGTAACAAAGTTGTCAGGAGTCGGGTGAGCTACAATCTGGTACCGGATGTGCAATGTTCTCTGGTCCTTTTGCCTTTTGTAACAGCTCATACTTATTTTTTTTCCCCCCAGGTGGTATTTCCTAGAACTATCTAATGGTAGTATCTCTTTCCTAGACAGTGAAGTGTCAGGACCAAGCTCATTTTTTTATATATGGAATTTTGTTCTCTCATGTATGGTATACCTTTATCTACATTCAATGCCCCCAGTCCTTTCATCTCCAGTCAGTGGCAGAGGTCTTTCTGCACCTTTAAAAATCTGCTTTCCTTTTTTACTACGTTGGGCAAATGAGCATCAGCAGTTGCTTTTGTCATCTCAGAGTTTGTGCTGTTTTTCAAATTGCCTATGAGTAGTTATCTAGCATAACCAACTAAATTGTGCTAAAAAAGAATTGATGCAGTGGGTGAAACCCTTCTGCTCTGATGTCAGTAGAGATCTGATTCTGACTTAAATGGGGTTAGGGCTGAACACATCAAGCTTAAGTTTTTCCAGCACTTCCTTTATTTGATTATTAGAAAGAGTAATTAACATAAAATTTATCTTTCCTCTTTTTTGTTCTTTTTCCCATAGCTAAAAAGCCTTAAACAAGCATGAATTATGTTTAAGAGAATGAAACACACTTGCAGCCCTCATCAGGACTGTTAGATATTTTCTTAGGCTATTCCTTTTTGTAATAATGCTTAGCACATATACAGTCTTACAGTCTTACATCTTCAATGAAGAGTGCAAACATTCACTAATTAATCTTCACACATCATAGGTAACCTGGAGTTCCTATTCTCATTTTACATGTGAGATGCTAATTTAATATCCCATGTCATATCAGCTAAGGGCTCTTTGCATTTCTCCAAGGGAAAAGCTAAAGGTTCCTAGAATTTTTTTATTCACACTAACTGCTTTCAAAAACCTAAATTCTGTCACTCCTTCTCACCTCATTACAATCTGTAAGTAAAGACTTTATATGTTTGCCAATTTTTGGAAACTCTCTATTTCTTTTTACAAAACAGGAAGTATGAATCTGTATATGTAATTCCAAGAAGGTATAGGAGCTTCAGCTATATGGTATGTAAGTGTGTGAAAATGTTACTTTTAATTTCTAATTCACAAAATGCATAATGATCCACTTTGAAATATGGCTACATGTAGCTGATCACTTGATCCTACCTTTATGCCTCTTTTGGCAAGAACCAGAATTTCCCAAACATGCTTTTCCTTTGTAATAATAAATAACTTTTATTAAAATGGATTTCCAAGCTTTTCCAGATTAATTTTCTCTATCTTGCTACCAATTAATCTAATATTAACTGTTTTTATATAAAGTTCCTGTTAATTTATGATTTAAAGTGCCCAAAGTCTACAAGTAGCTCTTCAGTATGCCGGAAGCCTTCTTAATAGCATTCAATGTTGTATATGCTTTGAAGTTGTAATTTGAATGCTTTTTAAAATATTTCTAGATTCACACTTTCTGACAATAAAATGGCTTTTATTAGTGCAATGAAGATGAAGACAGTAAAAATAATAATGGTAATTATTATTAATAATTATTGCAAATTGACTCTAAATCTGAGGAGAAGGGTGTGGAAGGGTTAGTCATTTGTAATGTGAGTTCTTTCCTTTTCAAATGGAAAAGTGGTGCACTGTACATTGTTTGAATATGATCAAAATTATTTTGCTAGGAGCAATAACAGCATACATGCAACCTAACACAAAATGTGCACATGGGCTCAGGTTTCCAGCAGTGATTTCTCAGTCAGGGAGGCTGCTTAGAGAGTCCATAACCTTAGTCTTCAGGACCAGTTAGTATTGATGCAGGCTGCCTTTATTATTATGCACTGCTTCAGATACCTGATGTGTGAAGGATAAGCATGAGGTGTCCAAATACCTCACTGTCCCCTCTGTCCTGTCTATTGTACATCCTACCTAAGAACTCACTTTCCATTTCTTTACAAAACTGCAATGTGTAGTTGTCAAAATTGTTACTTCCTTGCTACACATAATGTGTCATATCTTAGGATCTGATACTTCATTTTGTCTATACGTGTGTTTCCACCTGGTTTTTCTTTGTTTTATTTCTTGGCATGCATTAGATCATGATGATTACAGGTAGATGCGTATTCCTTATGGTGCTGCTACTAATGATAGAGAGGTGATCTGACATTCTGTACTCCAACGACCTTACCCCAAAAGGTGCCAAGTTTGTGTCTCATTCAGTGGCTGGTATTTGCCTTGTGGTGTTCAACATTTGCCTTGTAATCTTTAAATGAACCAGTGAGCTCTTTTTTGGTGCCCAGCCACTTCTGATAAAATAAGCACGTTTGTCATGGGTGGCAATGGCAAGTGAAATTGAAGCTGTCTTTGTCCTGTGAGTACTCTGCAGACCCAAATGAAAGCCTCTCAATACACACTTCTGGGTTGTGGTTGTTGTATGATGCAGGAGCTGTCAGGAGTAATGCTAGACAGAAATGAGGCAAACATTTCTAATCAGTCAAACAGTTTCAAAATTTCACATTAGTTTTATACTTCAGTTTGTGTTGCCATGGTCACACACACAGATACACACTCTTGATGTATCTAATGTTACCATCATCTTAAACTGGTCCTTGCCAAAGGCAGCATAGAAATGTATATGCTTCAAGTTTTGTATGGTTGCTGACCTTGATATCCTGAATATTTACAAACTTTTCAAAGTAATCTCATTTTAATATTTGTAATTTAAATTTGCTACTTTTTATGTAGTTGAGGGAAAGACTGCAACTTAAGAAGATTTGACCACAACATTTTCCATACGGCTTTTATATTGTTGACTTTTGTAGCACTGACATTGTTGTGAGTTGTAGATTGTGAGAGTAGGATGTCAGTCAAGGTTATGCAGTTTTTCAGATGCTATCACAGTTCCAGACAAACGAAGTCACTGCTCAGTACTGCTGGATTGCTGCAAGTTGAAGAGACTTTAAAGCTCTGGTCAAATGTGCACCTCAGGTAAAGGAAAGTGGCTTTAGGTGCAGTTGAAGAGAGCAAATACCAGCTTCCTTGTAGGAGGCTGGGCTATGATCTGAGACCTGCTAATGCAGATCCACTGAGAAAGTAAGTACTTGAGATGTAAATGAAGTGATACTCAGATATGTACATGCAATTAAGATTATTCGTAAATGAGACTTTATAGATCATGGAGAGTCAGGGGCTGAATACCTGACCTGGGTGATGGACTCGGGTATTTGGGCATCTTCCTTCAAGAAAGGTGCATGTGCTCTGTAAACAGCATCTAATTACTTAAGGCCAAATATATAGAGGTCAATTGTCCTTGAGTGTCTGATAAAGTGTAAAGCCAGGACTGACAGGATTCATGGAATGGGAAAACATCACAGTAGGAAGTGAAACATGGTGGAGCTGCTAAGCCAGTAGACTGCTGAGATCTCACAGTCTTTTGGAGACTTTTTAGAGTTTGTGACTTACAGAGAGTGAGCTACTTTTAGGTCTCTTTAAAGTTTCCTGAAATTCAAGTAAGTCCTTCCAGAGTACAGCTATTCTGACTTTAGGACTAGTGATATAATCTTTCCCACTCTTCCTTGCAGATGCATGAAATTCTGAGGTGGAAACCATGTTTTGTAAAAGGCTCTCTATTTACATCTACCTTGACTGGATTCTTGGTTGAGCCTGTGTGCAGCATACTTCTAAATTACTGCTCAAAAACATATACAACCTGATAGAAAATGGACTGTGAAGGGCAAAATAAACAGACACGCCCCCTTTTTTTTCTCCCCTGTCCACACTCCTCTATTAAAAAAATATTAAATGAATGCAGTACAGACTTTTAATGTCTGACAAGAGGTCAGCTGTAAATACTTTAATAAAGTTTTAGTGATGAATTGTGCTATTGGAAAAACCAATATTTAAAATCATAACACTAGGATTGTTTGAATGTGAAAACTATTTCTTTTGATGTGCGAGTTACTACCATCTGGAACTTCTGCAATTTATTTTAAAGTAAGATACATGAATAAAATGGCTAAATATCTTTAAAATCTGGTCACATTAGTAGAAATTGAATATTGGTTCAGGATTTTCTTCTAATAATTTAGATTTGTTGATGCATATTATAGAATTGTTGATATTCAGAGGATAGTTTTTAATGTGTCTTGCATGAAGGAACACTTTTACCTTCTAGTCTTTTGAAATCTATTTCACATTTCTAAAGCAAAGTGATGTGCTTTTTATTCTGGAGAATACACAGACACTAGAAATTCAACAATGTCTTTTCTGGCAAGACAGGAGCATATCAGTCAGAACAAGAGTTTAAAACCTCCAACCTATAGCTTTCAACCTGCAACCTAACAGCTCTCTTTTGGTGCAAGACTAGGGTATTTGATTCCCTCCCATTGACCGTAAGAGTTGAAAGGTTGGCCCTGATTCCTTTGTCTGGCTTCAGACCCATGTCAAACTTCAAATCAAGCTTCAGAGCCAGTACAGCCAAAGAGGCTTTTCATCACAACGCTGGAGAGAAAAATAGTGCGCCAAAGAGATCAAAACTTAAAAAAGCCTCCCTGTGTGGTCTGGGCACAGTAGCCAAGCAATCCCAAACAGATCTCCAACATCACAGTCCATTATTCTCAGCAAATGATTTCCTGCTGACAAGATGCCCCTTTGCTTCTCTGTGTGTTGTAAACAATTGCTTGTTAATGTAGAGATTAATTACTTATCCTTTATTTTTGGGCACCCATGGGCATAAACGAACGACTGCATACTTGGGGAAGATACTCAGATACTCTCATTAGTGTCACCTTAGTATTATTGATCATTCTGCCTGCCATCAGTGTTCTGTAACCTTTGATCCCACATGTCTGGGCTATAACAGGTTGATAAACCTGAATTGAAAGCACCACCAGCACATGGTCTTAGTTTTCCAGATAAGATTTTCAAACTTGTAAGTGAAAAGTTCTTCATTCTCCCTAGTCTTCTGCAAGACTGAGTCCCAAAAGTCTTACTTGACAATCAAAACTGCAGTAGATTCATATATTCAAACATAGCCTGAGCATTGCTAAAGATGACTAAGTATTGGAAATAATTAAAAATTTCTCATACAGTAGTGGCATCATTACCTTTTATTTCCATGGAAACTTTTTAATGGATAGGAATCGAGATTGGCTGGCTGACAGAGACAGCAGTCTGCTACTGCAATACATCAGCAGTCTCACTCTTGCCACTTGCACTCATTATTTAAGTATTTACAGTAGAATTATTTTAGCAGAACTGAAATCTGAGGCTGATGGGTATAGCAGCTTTGGGTGACTGTAGACTAATTTTTTTTCCACGGTTAGTTGTGTTAAGTAGTGCACCTGATTACTTTTTGGTTATTCAGCATGGACTTTCTACAAAAAAAGAAAAAAATATTAAAAATTGGGTAGTTCAGTGACTAGTCCCTGTTTGTTTGCAGAAAGGTGGAATGGTCTGCTAGGACAAATGTAATAATGGCCTCAGAAAATGAGTACGTACATTACATGAACCACGTATTCCCTGGCTTACATGTTCTCTGAAAACTCGGCAGCTGATATTGGTACTATGGCTATAGAGGTAGTGTGTTTCTATTTCTCTGAAAAAATTTAAATCCAAAGTTTGGACTTGTGTCCTATAATTTCCATTTTACTTTTCTGCTATGTTTACTATAGGGGGATGATCCTGTCACTCTACTCAGTCCCGGTGAGGCCACATCTGGAGTGCTGTGTCCTGTTCTGGGCTCCTCAGTATGAGAGAGACATGGAGCTCCTGGAGTTGGTTCCAGGGGGGAGCAACAAAGTTCGTTAAGGGACTGGAGCATATCTCTTATGAGTACAGGCTGAGAGAGCTGGGCCTGTTCAGCCTTGACAAGAGACAACTGAGAGGAAACCTCATCCATGTGTGTAAGTCTCTGAAGGGAGGGTGTCAAGAGCATGGAGCCAGGCTCTTCTTCGTGGTGCTAAGCACTAGGACAAGAGGCAAAGGATGTTCCACCTGAACATGAGGAGGAACTTCTTTACTGTACAGGTGACTGAGCACTGGAACAGGTTGCCCAGTGAGGCTGTATGTTCTCCCTCAATGGAGGTATTCAAGGACCATCTGGATGCAACCCTCTGCAATGTGCTCTAGGATGACCCATTTGAGCAGGGAGGTTGGACCAGATGATCCATTGTGCTGCCTTCCAACCTGACCCATGCTTTGATTCTGTGATTAGTAATTCTACAGAGCATACACAGAGAGTGTTCACATCTCCTGTGCTGGCTCAACATTTATCATGCCTTTACTCTGTTGATTTAGTGTTCCGTATTTTTTCCCCAGAGACTATTTTACTTCCTTTTGTCCTTTTTTTAAACTAATGTGCAATTGCCATTTTCCAGAAGTCTTCTCACTATCCTCTGAGATGATCAGCAAAGGAGTTTGTGATGAAATTGAAATCTCATCTGTGGTCTTTAAACTGGCACTTCACCAGGGTTATTCAGATGCATAGAGTGGCTAAAAACCTGGGATACCAGCAGACACCACTTCTGGTTCAAACAAGAAATAGGGTTTTTTACAACTGAGAGATTATTCCCTCCCTCCACCTCTGCCACTCAGTAGGCATGCAAGATCCAGATCAAGCCCTAGGCTGGGTTCTTAACATCTCTTACACTTAAACACAACATTTCTGANGAGAGCATCAATGCCTCAGGTTGTAGGGTATTCCCAGTAGGAGCAAAGCTCTTTGCTATAGGGACTGCTCCTTTGTTCATCAGCATCTGACTTAATGAACAGCAGTGGGGGGTTATGGAATACCCAATTTGTAAGGAAAAAAGCATTTTATATAGTCATATAAATCACAGGCTACATATTTTTTACCCTGGTTTCCTCGGAACTTTGAAGTTCTGGATAACCCTGCTCTGCTTTTGATCTGCTCCTCTGCCTCCCCAAAGTGATGATGCTGCTTCCTCAGAAGCAGATCCCTCACTGTGTACAATTACACAATATGTGACAACATAAAACAGTTGGAGTATTCCCCAACAGTGAAATCTGCCTCAAATACCTCCTTACTCCTGCATAGCTTCAGGGGACTCATGATGCCCCAGGTAGCTCTGCAAGCATACAGATGGGTTCTACTTATAGAACCAATTAACAATTATATATGTGTGTGTATTTCCATTTTATAACCACTGCCATTTGGATGATTGTCTGTTTGTATATTGTGTTTTTTCAGTAAGGATGAAACTAATAAAGGAAGGAAAAAGGGAACAAGGGACTCGAGGATCCTATATATATCGAATATAGTACTAGCTACTTGTAAAGTAACATCACTAAGTGATAGGTTCTCTAACAGTCCCTCAATATCCAGTACAGCAGAAACTTCATTGTTTGTAAGTTCTTAATTAATTTCTTAGCATTTTTTAACTTATTAATTCTTATTGGTGACTTTGAATTTAAAGTACACCTCCAGTCAGAATACTAGACATCTTGGTATTATTTAAGCCTGTTTGCTACATAGAGTTTGTGTGCTTGAAGCATGTTTTTATACCTTTGTCACTGCAAAATCAATATAGATATGGCAGAGCAAGCTATATTCCTTTGTCTAGTGCATAATAGAGCTGGATGGAGAACTGCAGTCCCTACTCAACACAGCCTTTGAGATTTTAAAATTTGTTTAACTTTTTTTTTTCATTTTTTTAAATTAAAATTACTATTCTACAACATGCCATAATATTTCTCCAATGAATTTCAACTCATTTCTTGCAAAATAGCTAAAGGAAACTCAAGATTTTCAGTGTTGATACATGAATGAGTAAAACCACACATTGTTTTCAAAAGATACAA
>VXBX01003165.1:42311-104705 GCA_013400415.1 Scytalopus superciliaris | reverse complement strand
ACAAAAACAAAAATAAGCTTACTGTATTTATTTCAGGATTTATTTTTTTCTGTAATGGTTAGGTGGTCTTTCACATAGTGAAACAATAACAAAGAAATAGGCAGGTACCTCTTTAGCTGTGATGCTAACTATGTGTGGCTTCCAGTGCAAGAACATTTTGGAGTTTGAGATGGTAATTGTTGCTTCAGAGGAAGGTAACTCTGATGAATTACGGCATAATCAAGCTATGTAGTACTTTGAACACAGGTCGAAGAGAAGTTAGGTCCATATTTCGGTCTCTATTTGCTCAATGATAAAGAAAATGTACTGCTCATACTTAATGTACTTTTCAGCCATGCATTTGAAGTATTAACAAAGAAACACAGTGTGGAAATGATCTAATGGCATCTCTGTTTAGATTTAGAGCTGCATGGCACTGCTGGTGAGGGATATTAACCTTAGTGCTGTGCATGAAATGGAATGTCCAATGCAGATCCATGTTTCCTCAAGTTTTCAGGGGTGTTTGAAATTGTGTCTTTTAAAATCAATTTTAAATGTTACTAGATTTTTTTTCTGATCAGTATTATTAGGACTATGAGTAACACGAAACACAGGAATGAGGGTAAGGGACTTGATTTTTCTATAATCACATCAATTGGAGTGGACTGTGCTACAGTGGTACTATTAATACTTCTTTAAAAACAAACAAACAAACAAACAAACACAAAAACCCAACCAAACAAAAAAAAAAAAAACAAAACCAAATGAAGTCTTGTTTTAAAAAAATTTACTTACAGGACAGAAATTCAGCACACCTAAGGGTAGGATGAGATTGCAGTGACTGTTTACATTGAAATCCTGTGAAGAACAGTGAATATTAGTTCAGGCAAGCAGTTAAATTAAGGTTAATGATTATTCAGAATATGCCATGCTGGTTTTTGTCAGTCTTGAATTTCACATGACACGTATCTGGTGATGATTTAGGTTTCAGGGTCAGAGACGATAATGTTTCTCGAAGAGTTTCATCATATTCAGACTGTGACTCAAAGTCAGACTCCTCTTGACACAGACCTGATTTGGAAAGCCCAGTTTGAATTTGTGAGCATGGGTAAAACAGGCTTGCAACTGTGTTTCTGTTCCACAGTGCTCAACCTTTCATACTGCAATGAAGAAAAAGGGGGGAAAAACCTGAAGTGTCCCTTATCAGCAGAAATGCAAGTACTGTATAACATGGTTCTGTGGGAGACAGTCCCTTAATAACAATCCAGATTTCAAAATTGATGTTTGCTTCTGGCAAAAAGTTAAAAAACTGCATTCTGGTGTCTCTAGGTTACTTGTAACAATGGCTTTGGCCATAACCTTCAAGGGCTTTGAAGGACCCTCTAATCTGTGTCAGGATCCCAAAAGGAGATAAATAGTTCATAACCTTCAAACTAAGTCACTTCTTTACATTCTAAGATTTCCTTCAGCTTGGAAGAGTGTGATCATGGGAAAGCTGATATCTGGGTTTCCCAGGGACTTTGGCACTCTATAGAGAGAGGCATCTTTTGCTTCCATGTTAAAGTAGTTGAATAAAAATCATGGGAAACTTACTGTTTTGGTAAACATCTACAGTTTTAAGAAAATTTAGTCAGTGACTGAATTGATAACAGTTCATATCTTAAGAGAAATGCAAGTTGTATTTCATTTGTACACTGCTTATCTTTTTTGAAACATTTCATAGTAACATATGTATAAAATGCAATGTTCAATAGAAAACGAAGTTGATCCAGGGAATACTAATGGTATCAACTTCAATCAACTTTTAAATACCACCGGAATGTGCCACATTTGAGGAGCCACTTGCTCAGTGTGCCCTATCCTCACACAGACTGCTCCTAACTCTCTGGCATGATATTGGAAGCACTGCAAATAGCCTGTCAGCTCACATCCCCTGCATCACTAAGAACAAAAACGTAATTTTACCTTTCTCTGCAAAGTGTTTGTGTCCACCTCTAGCAGCACTACTGGAGAGGAATCACAGAATAACAGAATATGTCAAGTTGGAAGGGACCCACAAGGATCTTCAAGTTGAACTCTTAGCCCTGCACAGGATCATCCCCAAGAATCACACCGTGTGCCTGAGAGTATTGACAAATGCTCCTTGAGCTCTGGCAGACTTGGTGCTGTGACCACTGTGCTGGGGAAACTTTCCAAGTGCCCAACCACCCTCTGGGTGAAGAATCTTTTCTAATATCCAACCTAAACCTCCTCTGACACAACTTCAGGCAATTCCCTCTGGCCCTGTCACTGGTCACCACAGAGGAGAGATCAGTGTCTGCCCCCCCTCTTCCCCTCATAAGGAACTAGTAGACTGCAATGTGGTCTCCCCTCTGCTGGTGTCCAAGATGCACTGGAGCAGCAGGATACATTTTCATGTTTAGGACACTGTTATTTAAACATTTTTTGGATACCAAATTAACTTAACTCAATTGCCATTAATGAGTTCCAGTGCATGCAGGTCATACTTTCATGGAAAAAAGAACACAAAACCCAATAGTTCTCCAGTTGTGAGAGCAGAAGAGGGATTGATTTCTTTGTCCTATCTGGTGGCCTTTTGGCATCTTACTTTTCGCTTTCTCAATATCACTTCTTGACGGAGGCAGCTGTGATGGAGAAGCCTGCATGCAACAGCCCAAGAGTCAAAGAGCACCCCCTTCTCTCTGAGGTTCAGCCCCTGGTTAGTTGATGAACTGAACAAATCACATTACCTATAGGATCCCCACAGTTTCTCCCTACAAATAAGAGGCAATGCTTTTCTACACTGACTGGTAGACAACAAATCCGTATTTCATTACCAATGAGTGCTTAAGGGCTTGCTTCCTGCAGCAAGGGAGACACATCTGCATACAGAGGAGGGTGTTCTCCTATCAGTATCCATCCATGGCTGTTGCTCTGCCTCTTTCTTTCCCAGAACTGGACAGACTATTCTACAATGGTTTAGAATGAAAAAAAAAAAAGTTTATCAGTTAAAGGTGCATCCTTGTACTTCTCTCAGAGAAGAGAGGCACTCCTTTATGTCATTCATGTCTCTTTAATATGTATACAGATTATATTATAGGTTTTACTTTTTCACTTCAACCTTGTACTTCAGAAGTGAGTTTAAAGTGCTTTTCTCCTTTGAGAAAAATATAAGCTCATTTCACTAGATTATTGACAGATGTCAAAAATGTGATTCAGCTACCAAATAGGCTCCTATATATCTCTAGTGAACACTTTTTACAGTTGCCTGGCTTGTATCCTTTTGTCCACTACATTGAGACAAAGATGACAATAGATTTAATGTGTAAAGCCTTGGTTTTCTACCTCTGGGATAATGGCACACATCCAACTTGGCCCTCTTAAGTGCAATCACTAAACAGATGGAGGTGAGGCTTGGGCAGGCATGAATGTGAACAGTTCTAAGAATGGTTTGTAGCAATCTGAACTCACTAGATATAGAAGACAAAATATACATGAGTAATAGGAACCACACTGAGCATGTTTGTCTGGGTAACACCAGTATACACACAGGAAAAAAGAGGGAATAAAAAGGTTTTCAGAAAACTCACCAGTTGGGCTGGCACATGTTTCCAGAGGAATATGGAGTAGTGGATAGGTAACAGGGCTTCCTGTCCTGCACTGCAACATCTGAAGTCAAAGGAGATTGTACCGAGCCTACTATTCTTTCCTGTGTGTTGCTTCTGAGGATCACAATGAGGATTCTGATTAATTTAACTTAAAGGTATTTGAAAAAGAAAAGAAGGAGTTCAGAACTGAGAATGAGGGAGCAAAAAGGAGATATTTGATATACTTGGGGTTCTTGGGACAGCTGCTGGTTTTCACCCTGAAAATTTATGGGGAATGTTCAAAGCATGGACATTAAGAGCTGTGATAAACTGGGTTTCCTTGGATATGTAGAATTATTGCTATTTACTCCACAACTCATCTACCAGTTCTTTAGAAACTTTAATGGGTTTTGGTCTGAAGTAAAGTGGTCCAATCTGGGTAGTTTGGGGGTTTTTTCTAGTATCTTGAGACACTTCTGCAAGTGATCTTTAAAACCACAAATTCATATTTTGTGAACTTTAAGAAGTGCAGCTGAGCTTATAAAGGAAGAGGGGGGTAATTTTTTTTTTTTTCTTTAAATATCTTCAAGTACTTGCTACCTGTCCCAGGTAGCATTTTAGCTTTTATTTAGAGTGAGTTTTTTCTTTCTTTTTTCTCCACTCCACCATCCTGAATTACCACTACTGGCATACTTGGGTTTCAGCTTTTCAGAATTTAATTGGTAGAGTTAGCAGTTCACTCTCACGTTTCTTCTAATCTTTAAATTGTGTTCTGAATACTGGCATAATTAGATCAGTAGCTACCAGGTGAGGAAAGTTGAAACAGCCATTTAATCAAGCTGAAAAAAACTAACTGGGCTTGGGGGGGGAGGGTTCTGTGACGTGTTGGGGTTGGTTTTTTTTTTTCTTTTTTTTCTCTTCAGAGATATTTTTTCAGGTGCACCCTAAGGGCAGTATTTTTGTTTTCAGTGATAGAAAAAAAATGTTGTTTTTTCTATTTATTTGTTTAAAGAAGTATTTTCTTGTCTGTTGTTTTATATAGCTTTACATCTGTAGGCTTACTTTGATAAATTTATAAGCACTATCCCAAAGATAATTAAAATTAATAGTCTACAATCTGAAGTCTTTTTAAGAGAGGTTTTGTTTCCCTCTAACCCCACTTGTAACTGAAAAGAAGTAAAGTTTTCTGAAAGTCATTCTTAGGAGTAAACAAACAAACAAATGAGCACACTGCAGGCAATCTGGTGCAATTAATACGAGAGCTGTGAGGGGGATATATTGTAATAAGATGAACTGACAGCATTGTTCAAAGGCTAAACCCGAAGTTTGTACTCCAAGGAGGAAAATTATATTTATGCTGCTTTCCAATGACAGGCTTATTTTATGAAAGTTAAGTTTATTCTGTTTCCTGGGAAGATAAGGAAAAAACTTGTTCTTTTCCTTGAAGGAGCTGGCTTAGGAGTTTAACTTAAGACTTTAAATTACAGTGAAAAATAGTGAAAAATAGAAAGCTCCCAACAAACACCAACCAGCTGTTTCTGCTGTATATTTAATATGCACAGCTCTATTAGATGGGTTTATTAATACATCTGCAGGTATTCTGCAATAGGGACCAGATGGCTTAGGAAATGAATAATGACATAAAAAAGATCCTAAGTAGCAACATATTGCAGGTCAGAAATAACCAAATGATGTTCCCTTCTGATGTCTAATGACTCTGAAGAAGGTCTTGCTCCTGTGCCTCATCCTATACCACCAAAACTACTACAAGTATCTCTCCCATAGGAGCAGAAAAAACAAAACATGGGACACGCAGTTAGGTAAGTGCTGTCTACACGTTAGTGATGATGCTTCTCAGTAGGATGCTGCAGGACATTTTATTTTGGGGAGTAACAAGAGATAAGGCCCAGTAGGTGACTCCTAGGTGGGATTGGAACTGTGTCCACAGCTGCCTCCTGGGCTCTGAAACATGCACACAGGGCATTTCCAAAAAGTGGCATCAAAGTCAATGCTGGAAACCTGCCAAAGGATTGCATATTTTGTACACATTGTAATATATAGATTTGTGCAGACAGTAATATAGTAGGCTCCATTTTTAAACTTACATGATCAACTCTGGTCTTGAATTGTAAATTCAAGTGCATTAAGGAAACCCTTTCAGTTGGGTTTTCTGAAAACATAGGCAACAAATATTAAGAAAAAAACAAGTACTAGCCTTTGTGCCTGCTTATCTGCTTTTATCTTCTAAAAGTTTAGAAGTAATTTGTTGGTTTGAATTTATGATTATAGAAACTGGTATTATTAGATGACAGAAGGCAAAAAATGGGGAAGACATGGTACTACAGTCTTAATAAACCTTGTATAAAATTAATTATATAGATGCAATACAAACATGATCCTGCTTTGTCTGATGGGGCCATAAAGAATCACGATAAGATTCATCATGTGACCAAACCTACAAAAACTCAGTTTCACAGTTAGAGCATCCTGCAGGTGTATTTGTCCAGAAACCCTACTTGTGTGTGGATATTGTTACTTAGGGTAATATGACATAGTCATAATACTATATATGTCTTGTATCAGATCCCTTGCATCAGTTCTATTTCCAGGTATAAAAGTAAAGTTAATTAGTCCTGTCTCTTGGGCCCCAGGAATGAAATCCTTTGCCTTTAATGCTTTGAACTGCTTTTGGAATTAAAGAAGTGATGCTACCTGGATTGTAGGCTTGCACTTGAAGACCTGTTCTGATGTTAGCTAGGTCAGGTGTACCACATAACTCAGGACAGATGATGCATGTGTGTGTGAAGGGTATTAGCAGCAGCATGAATACAGACGATGAACAATTTTGCACCCAGATGAAGAGGGATGTTGCTGCCTGACACTTCTCATTTTAAGTCTGGAGGTGTGCTTAGAAGGGCTGTTGAGGGTGGTCTAGGAAGGTATCTGACACCAAGGTAAGTGTTTCTTTTATATGTCTTCTCTTGTAACACTCTCAGGTTATTTGTACCTTGCAGCTCACTTTGTAATACGGTACTCTAATGGCTATTTAGTACTACTCTGTCCTATTGCTATACTTCAAATAATCCCTCGGTCTCCCTGCTCTTCAGGGCATCTGTTGAAACTTATACGCCTCATCCTCAAATGCTAATGGATATGGCTGTCAAACACAGATTCCCTTTAAATTAGTTACTGTGTTGGAATTTGTGTACATGCTGGTTCTTGGTGTGTTTTTTAACTATTTGTTTGTTAAACTCTTCCTCATGCTTTGTTGTTGCTAGTCTTGTAGATTATACCAAACATAGAAAATCCTGAGATTTCAAACAGGAGCAGGAACAGGGCTGGATGTGGAACCACAGCTACATGTGTGCAGTTCTTGAGAATGATTCTGGCAAAGCATATCAGTCTTGTACTGTGGACACACAAGAAGTATTTTTTTGCATGTGTGTTTGTGTGTGTGTCAGCTGATGTTCACTAGTGAAGCCAGTGATGTTAAAATGCAGAAATAAAGGCTAGATACTTAAATGGTTTAAATTGATTAGTCTCTGTTGCTTCACTGAACCCACAGCAGTTTACATTTGCTGAGGGTTTTATTCAGTATACTAACTCCAAATATCTATAAAAATAAAACCTGTAGAAATAGTAAAAAATTAAGACCTGTGTTAGATAACTAATTGTAAATCTTAATTCTTCAATGACATATGATAATTTGACATGAAAGGAGAACTTTAATACTGTGAAGGAAAAGGATGGTTATTAAAATTATTGCTAATATGATCAGACAGTAAGACCTAGTCAATGAAACATGAGCTGAAGGACTTGGGGATGTAAAAGCAGTTAGTTCAAGTTCAAAACTACATCCTATAAGAATTCAGGTGGAAGAATCAGATTTGAAGTCTTAAATCTGAACCCGACAAAAATTTGTTTCTACTATCTAGTGAATTNAGAAAAGCAGATTCTTAACCTTCGCTGCCGGCCCAGGCAAAACAACCCCCAGAGCAGGCCTCGCTGAACACAGATAAGCCAGGCCCAAACACCGGGAGCTCGTCAGCGTGCGAGCCCGAGAAGGAAAAGAAAGCAAAAAAAAAAAAAGCGAGAACACCTCCCCCTTCAGCTTATATACACCTGATTATGTAAAGAGATGGGATGGAATACTTCCTAAATCTTGACCCTGGTTACCAAGGAAGGCCTACAAAAAACAACCCATCACAATAAAATAAGAGAAAGTAGAGCAAAAATGTCCTTTGCTAAAATTGTGTGTATTTGCCTTTACAAGATAAGGATCCTAATCAAAATCTTTACTCATAGCTTCATATATACAACATCATAAATCTATACTAAATTAATTTTAAAATTGCTGCAACTATCCTTCATTCATCCTAGGTGTCCTGCCTGTACGGTTTTCTGTAGCTGCCTGTTTGGTATTCCCTGGATGGTTGCAGAAGGCCATTCTTTTCTCTTCTGTTACCTCCTTTGGTCATGTACTTCAGTTTCCATTGAGTGTTTTTTATGAAGATTCTATTATGTCCTTTAACTTTCCACCTCTGTTTTCTCTTGGCACTACTTATCTTCATCACACTTCTCTTTCAATATGTCCCAAAATTCACTCTTGCTTTTTGCTGTATATCTCCTCACTGTTTACACATAGTAATGCTTCATTCTTCCAATCATGTTTTTACTCCGTCACTTTTAATGCATGGGAATAAAAACGGCTTTTCACGCTGCCTGCTGTCAAGTGCATGTAAGGGACTGTATTCATGGCAGAGAGTGGAAATTATGTCTGGGGGCAATTAAATGCACTAGTGAAGCAGAGGAGTTTCCTGACTGCTGGGTCCACATGAGCATAATCCTTCTGAGAGCTGAGAAATTCTCATCCTTGCTGAGGCCACAGGGAGTCGAAAGACTCTGAATGCTCTGCAGGAGCACATAATGAAATTTATGGAGAAACCAAAGAATATTTCATAAGGATGACTTTATGAGATGTTACTCTCGCCTTGTAGGGGCCCACAGACTTTATGATGCTGCCTTGTTCAAGGCAACACCATTGTAAATGTAGGTAGAGCCTTGGCAACACATCAATTAAGAGACAAAAATGGAAAATTCTCTAGTGAGACCTGCATTTTGCTGGTTTCTCTAATGCTATGCTACAGCAATGGTACTGCTCTGTTGTTCAGTCATGAATAAAACCAAATGACATATAACCATGGCAGTAGAAATGCTCCGAATGTACACAGATGTGCTAATAATCCTGCCCCTTTTTCAGTACATGGGTTGAAGTGGTTAGTTGTTATGCAAATAGCTGGACTCTCATCTCAAAGTGTGATTCTGTAGCCTGAATTTGTTAATAAGCTAATTGGTGTGCATATTAAAAAGTATTCTTAAGGTATTCACACATGTACAATAGAAGATTTTCAATCTTTTATCTACTTGCCTGCAAAAAAGAAAATCAATTAAATGAAATAAAATGCCATCTCCTAGGGATTAGTGCTTGCAGTGATTTCATTGCAGTAGAGATTTTCCAAGAAGAAAAGCTTAAACTGATAGACTTGGGGGATTTTGTATATTTCTTTTGTCTTAACTGGCTTACATATTTTCAGATGTTTTTCAGTTAATTTAAACGTTCCACTTGTGTGTTCCTTTCCCCATCTACTTCTGCCTTCACCAAACAAGAAATCCATGTGCTAACCCAGAAGAAAATTGTGAATCCTTTAAATTACATTGAAATCTTGAAAATGTAGGGAGGGAAATATAAGAGATGTTTCAAGGATATACAGCATTCTTCTGAAAAATGTGAATCAAGTGCAATATTGTTTCAAAATTAACTAACTCCAAAATAAGAAAATCCTATTTTATCTCCCTTCAAAAAACTGCTTTAATTAATTCATTGGAATGAAATTAATAAAGCTGGAACACCACATTTTTTAAAAAATAATGCCATTCTGCTTTCTTCTTCATCCATCTCCCTCAATATGCCTTGCTAACCAGCACTGGACAGATATAGTGTCCAGTGTATTTCTGCACTCAAAATGCTAAATCTCATGATACCCTTAAAAATATTAAATGTGGTGACAGTTCCCTTCTGGGCAGGTAGAAGGTGGAGGAGCCCAGATGTGCTGTGCTACTGTATTTCTTCTGGCAATCAGAACAACAGTTTCTAACATAGTTTTCTCTATTCCCACTCATTTGGTCATCCCCACTATCAGAAAGGTATCCCACATTGGTATCCTTCCTGCAGGCGGAGAGAGCTCACACTTACCATGCACAGACACAGATTTCAGAGTTGCCTTCTGACTTAAGCACCAAGTTTGAATTCTAACTGCAAGAACTCTGAACAAGATGGTCCTCAAAAAACCCAGTTAATAGGACACTTCTGAAGGATAAATATGCTGCAGGTTTAACGAATGACTGCAAAAGTTTTGCTGAATGTGAAGGCAGGTGATACTCAAAAGGAAAGTTTTGGTAACTAAATTTGCTGCTAAATGTTCCCAAATGACCTTACATACTGATTTAGTTCCCCAGTCCATCTTCACTGAAATTTGTGTCAGTATTTCTGTTGCCTACAACATACTTTCCGTGTGTGTGTGTGTGTGTGTGTCTATGGACTTGCATAGCCACACCCAGTGAATGTGATTTTTTTTCTTTACTGAAATAGGGCAGGGGCTTGAAGGAATGTGCAGGTGCAGGTCCATGCTGGAACAGGCTACTACTATTTTCCTCTTCGTAAGTTTGCCTCAACAGTTTCAAACTGCTCTATTGACTTAGTATGCAAAATCTTGTCTGTGTTAAAATATTCAGCTGAGGTAGGGTAATAGCAAGATTCAGCTCTCAAAGGAGTCAGCATTCTTTCATTCTTGTAAAATGTCTGGGGGGCACGGGAACCAATATTCACTGAAGGAATAGGAATTGTGCACTGATTTCTGTGGATTTGGGATTAAAATACATATATGTTATTGTATTATATTACATTACATTATAATAAAACACACACATGTAGATAGATATACAGAGATAGAGAGATGATATAGAGATATAGCGATATTTAGATATGTATATATACACACATACATTCAGCATCTCAAAAATGAGGCTGGATTAAGTATCCTGGTCAACCAAAGAGTTGCATTTCTAAGAGATGATTCCATGCCTGATGAATTCCTATTCACTGCAGTTTATGTGTATAATATTCAGATTAGAATTATACTAGAGAAAATAATAGTGAAATATCATGATTGTATTGAGGTTGAACAATTATAATACAACTAACTACACTGTTTAAATATTAATTTTTATGAAAGACATTCATTATGGCCTTCATCTGGTAAGTTGCTCTCACTTAAGACTCATTCCAGTTCAATCTCTGATAGAACATTGGAAAAAATCATAAAATATTCAAATGCTCTCATTATGTTTTGTACGGCTTGTATTGACAGTGTATCCCACATTTCACTTACAACCAAGCTTACAATTTTTGCCACTTAGAAATAGATGCAGCTCCTCTGAGGTGGTATGTATTTGCTACTAAGAGTTAATGACAATTGCTGTGAGTGAATAGACTGAAAACTAAAAGACCCTTGATTAGCCTACCATTTTTGAGAACAGCACTAAACCATTATTTTAAGTTATGGGCTACATAACAACAATTAGACACACTGCATGGCATCCAGCATAACACACTGCATCATCCAGCACAATATGTAACACCAGCATAAAAATGGCATGAAATGGAATCCTTGTACATTATGGCATTGTAATCTCTTAGCTTGTGCTTTTTTCTGTCTTGTTCAGTGCAGCTTCTGCCAATTACAGTAAAAACCCTAACAGGTGCATCTAATTTCATGCACTTGTTAAACCACCTATTGCTGAATGTGTGACTGTCTTTAGACTGAATTGCAGTGCTCGTGATGTTTTTGCCATGTACCTCTCTTAGATGTCCACCTCCCTAGCAAAAAAACTTTCACTTGGAAGGGAGAGTATCTGGCTGTGATACCTTCATCATTTTCGTCTTTGACTGAAATCCTCTCTCTAAGAACAACATATTCTTTGAAGACAAACTGAAAAAAAACATATATTATTGGACAGACGCTAGTCACATGAACTCTGAGGCTTCCTTTCAGATAACCTTTTCAGAACTGAATTCTTAGCTGAATATTTTGAGGAAGGCTGAGTTTTTTCAGGTCACATCTGTCTCTACATTCTTTTTAAAGTCTTCCAGGAATATTCTGAATGCAGAGGACAACCATGATCACCAACCACCTTACAGATGCATTCTCAGGCCCTGTCTAATAGCTTAAGGCACACATGGTGAATTTCAACACTTTTTCTGTGAATTTATAATGAACAGAAAAGTTTTAAATGAGTATAACATGTATAATGACTTTGACTTCAGCCTTGTCTTCCCTCCTTCTACATGTCACGTGTCCTGGGATATAGGTTTTTCAAGGTGGGTCATTGCATGTTTGCTAGTGTTTGCCTAATGCTTTGGCCAACAGTGTTTTATTGACCTGAAGGTATAGATATGGCTGTAATGTAAATATGAATAGTAATGTAAGCCTCTGAGAAAGTAAGAAGTTGTAACGAGAGCAAGGAATGGTCACAGCTTCTTTAGCTGCATGGATGAACTATTTACACAAAATGTCAGATGAACAGAGATGAAGGGGCCACTGAGGTTTTAGTGATAGAAAAAACTTCACTGACAGAAGCTTTCTACTCAGAATTTCTCAGTGATGCTTAGGGACCAATCTTAACATATGTGAACTTAAAATCCTCTCTGCCATGAACCAAATGATGGCCAGGGAAAGGGTACTTATTCTGTAATGATGGAAATGCTCAAGGGATGTTCGTGAAGTACCAAATGCGTATGTGGTGTCAGACCCTTCCTGGGGCTCAGAAGAGCTATGGCAATACAAGTAACAGGAATACTATGCTGTGAGCTTCAGTGTCTGAGGTGATATTGACAGAGTATTTCCCAGAAAAATATAACTGCATCACGGAAGATAAGCGGAGTAAAATATGATGGGACCTTACTATCTGGATTCCCTGCAGCAGAATGAGCGAACAGAGTAGGACCAGGTGCTGAAAGGAGGCCTTCATTTTGGTATCATGCTGTCCAGTGAAACTGAAACATGGAAGGATTTTCTGAAAGGGAGAAAGGATCACCACAGTGGTGATGAAACATTTGGTTATTAGATATTTGCACTGGAGTGTAATAAAATACACTGAAACAGAGGGTTGCTTTTTTGCTTTCACAGATGTGTTGTCAAGTGTTTTTAGTAGCTGCCCTTGTGTGGTGGTTTTTTTTTTTTACTAAGGTTTTTTTCTTTCTTTATACACATCACTCATAAATGCGAGTGTATTGGTTTAAAAATACCCTAAATGCTGACTAGTTAACCCCCCAAATTCTAGATCAATGCACATGGTATGATTTTAACAGGAGTCTGAGTTGTTTCTGCCCAGCCTTTGTGGCAACAACTGCATCTGACAAAATGGTTATAATAAGCCATTCCCTGCTTGATGCTTTAACAATGTTGACTTATTCAGTAGCAATCATGAAGGATTATTCAAAGCACAGACTAATGGGCAGCATCAAGAACAATGCCTTCACAAAAGCAGGGTAATCAATGATGACTATTTTCTGAACAATAATACTTTCAATTGTACTGCAGACAGAATTCCCTCTGGTTGAATAAATTGCTGAAGTGGAAAATTTTATTTAACAGCACTCAGTAAGAGTCTTGGAAGTCTCCACTGACACATTAGGAGTGCAAAAAGTCTGCTTTAGTTGAGAGTTTATGTTTGACTCCTTCCTGGGTGAATATTGTTGTGAGAGGTTGCAGTAACCCTGCTGCATTCTCTAAAACCCTTCATCCCCATCCACACAGAGCAGCCATGTGAGTACTTGGTCAATGACTCCTGGGCAAAATTGCTCAGCTTTCTAAAATTCCCCAGCTGTATCTACAAACTAAAATACCAGAATATTTAAATATGACAGAATTTTGTTTTATTCTGTTAAATCAGTGTTTATTAGAAGCCCCTAAACTTACTTCACTGATTAACAATGAGGTCAAGTGTGTGCCTTAAACATTGTTTGGTAAGGGCCAGGCTGACCAACAATCCAGGAAGCTACAGAGGACTAATGTAATTTTTACCTATGCTTCTTCATTTATTTCCCCAGTGCCGTGAACATTACATATGTATATCAAGAGCAAAAGGTTGCTCGATGATGTTTTTTCTTCCTATAGCTTCACTCAGGTATTTTCAAACGTGTCAGTGTGTTGGTTTCAGCTGGAGTAGAGTTAGTTTTTGTCCCAGTGGCTGGTATGGGATTGTGTTTTGGATCTGTGCTGAACACAGGGATGATAGAGCTGGTTTAGTTATTGCTGAGCAGGGCTTACACAGAGCCAAGGCCTTTTCTGCTTTTCATACTGCCACGCTGGGAAGGAAGTTGGGGGTGCCTGGGAGGCCAGGAGACACAGCCAGGACACATGACTTAAACTGACCAAAGGCGTATTCCAGACCATATGACATCATGCTCAGTATATAAAGTAGGAGAAGGAACAGGTGGACATTTGGAGTGATGCTGTTTCTCTTCCCAAGTAAGTGTTATGTGTTATGGGGCCCTGCTCTCCTGGAGGTGGCTGAACACCTGCTGCCCATGAGAAACAGTGAATTAATTCCTTGGTTTGCTTTGCTTCTGTGTGCAGCTTTTGCTTTTCTATTAAACTGTTTCTATCTCAATCCATGAGTTTCCTAGCTTTTACCTTTTCAGTTCTCTCCCCAGTCTCTCTGGTGGGGGAGTGAGCAAGCGGCTGCATGGGGCTTGGTTGCTGGTTGGGGTTAAACCACGGCAATCAGTTACTGACAGAAAATGTCAACTGATCAAATTTGACCTCACCCAGCCCAAACATGTGCATGGGATGAGCATTTCCTTGGGAAATGGGAAACAAATTTTCAAGTTCTTCTACTATTCAATTGACCCAAAGCTTTCAAAGCTAGACTCTCATCTGAATGCCTATAAAGGGAGCAGGTCTCTCCTTTTGGGGGTGTTTTGCCCTGTATAATATAGTTTTTATTTATCTGCCTTGGTGCAAACTTGTTCTGCTCCAAACCACTGGCTGAACTTACTGAAATTACTAGGCAGTCTGTCCTACTTTCTGATTCTTCTTTCACTTACATTTGGAGGGAGGAAGAGGATATTACTGTGAAATACTTTGATTGTATCTTGACATTGGAGGTGGGAAAATATATAATAAAGTACAGGAAGGAAAAATAATTTCTGAGAAACTATATTTCCAGTACAAATTTCACTTGGTTGTCATAGACTTGTCTGAGTGAATTAATATGTACAATTTCTGGTCAAATTAGAAAACTATAACTAGCCCATTGCTTACATTTCTGGACATACAGCATCACTGAAAAGATGAGCAAATGCATCATACTGCTTTTACATCAACTCAGCTTGAAGGCCTTTCTGAGTCCAGCTGTAGCCTAGCACAGAGAGAGAGGACAGCAAGTCCTCTGCCCTTTTTTCTCTTCCCTCAATGTCATGCTCTGCATTAGCTGACACAGGCTGGGTCCACAGCCCCCCACCTGCCCTCCCCTGAGACAACACTGCCCTCTCACTAGCCCCCAGGGCCAGATGACAAATGAGAGCACCTCAGCAGGAACCTGACTGAGTAATAGCAGAGCCAGCTGGAAAGGTTAAAGGCCACCCACCCTTGGCACTGCAGTAGGTTAACACCACTGGTCTCCCTTAGAATTCAGCCCTCCCCCCAAAAAATCAAAACTTGCCAGTTTTAGCCTATTACTTTGAGTTACCAGAATGCTTTAACTGAAGCAGGGCAGGCAAAGTCAATTCAAAATGTTATTAACTGCTTGTCTGCATGAGGGACATCCAGACAGCTTGCTATCCTCTCATGAAGGGATACCTGAGCTAGGTCTCTCTGAGCTAGTTCAACTACTGCGAGTAATATAACCAGACTAGCGTGGCACTCTGCCCAGACTAATTTATCTGTCTTTTTAAAGGCAGGAAATCTGACAGGTCTGCTTTATTCAGTGCCTTAGTTGTCACTAATGAGCACTGTGTAACTGAAGCCTCTGAACAGCACAATAATCAATTTAAACAGCTCTCGCAAGAATTCCTTGAAGTTGAGTTCTCAGCCCTGTTAATCATGCAAGATTACAGTCCATCTATATAGACTGGCTGTCTAGAGTAAGCTTGCCCAAAAACTACAGAAGCCCAACACGAGGTAGAAAACACATCTCCGTACCTGGGACACACATCCACATTCAGCTTCTGAGAGTCAGTTCAGAAATTCCAGGGTCGGCCCACCTGTGCACCTACTAAAAAACCAAAGCTAAAACATCAAGGACTTGAGAGAGTGCTCAACTGGTGCTTGAAAAATCGCACCTGCTGTCTGTAATGACCCTGTTTCAGCTATTACTGCATTTTAAATTCTTCAGCATGCTGTTAAGTCAGGCCATCAGTGAGAGGGCAGCAGAGATGTTAAATCGCACTGTCTGGCCTTGGGTCTTTGCTTTGACGTTTTTATCAGTTTTTCACGTCTTTTGTCTGTTTAATATATTTCATTTTCCAAAGCCATCAGCTGTCTACTAAAGTTATTTTCTTTCCAGGAGTTATTACTTTTTTCTTTTTTTTTTTTAAGATGTTATTGACAGGTATGATGCAGGCAAACTGATATCTAATGCAATAATAAATCAGATACAGCTGAATCCCAGTTTCCTGATATAATCATATTAGAAGAAAGTATTGTGTTATACACACAAGACCCTAATGAAGTCAACACAGCTGCTTATATGTAAAACCCTCAGAATTTGATCCACTGAGTTCAGCTGGATCTGGCAGCTCTCCAGATTTTCTGAGCTGACATCATGGTCACCAGTAGGAGCCAGTAACATTCAGTATCAGAGCTGCACTTCTCAGAGATATTCCTCTCTAGAGCTGATTAAAATAACATAACCTCCAGAAATATAATACCAACAACTGTATTTACATTCACTGCTTGAGGGGATATTAGTTTACTGTGCATTATATTGTAACATTCAAAATAATATTTATCATAGCCCGAACCAATTCTTTGCTCACAGCCATTTGTAAAAGTCAATGAAAGCATGAATTAATCTACTAACTCTATTCTAATGATTCAGAAATCTGTATCTCCTTTCTTGAGCTGTCTTTCCTCTAAACTGCAATTTCAGTTTGTGTTGCTGGTCCTATTTTTTTATAGTTTTCATATATAACTCAGAAATAACAAACTGAATTATCTAATCCTTCCTAAACTCTGCTATGCCCTTCCAGAAGATGGTTACTGATACCTCCCTCCTTCCTCTCACAAACGTTTCCACTCTGGCATCTCCATGCATGGCATCCAGGCTATGTCTGCTTCACAGAAGGGTTTAGGATTTTTTTGTCCCTAAATCACAATAGCAGCTCTAAAATAAGATAATTTTTGCTTCTCTAAATGTCTAATGGGCTCATCTGCTATGATCATTTCACATCTTAAATGTTACAATATTCTTTTCACTGGTTTTGATAAGGGATATCTTACATAAGCAGCATCTCCTGAAAATGATGTCTCCCTTACCTAAGGCTACTTCATTAACTTCTTTCACATGTATTCTCAGATGTGAAAAGATACACTAATTTTTCTGTGATTCTAGAAATTTTTTTAGTCTGCTAAAGTGGTACGATTCTCCTCATATTTTTAGTCATGTGTTCTTTGCAGCTCCATACATGTTTATATTGTTTGTAAGTTGTATCTTGAAATTCATTTTGACTCAATTCAATAGTATAGAGTGATACAACCATGCAATCCCTGGCCTGAAGGTCTTCTATTAGCAGGGATTTATAAGCACTGCACAAGTATAAATTACAAAGTCAGCAGTATCTTTAATTTACATGGAAGGAATAGCAACTACCATTTCAGTGGTTTTTTACTGCATACTTATTCTCATGCTTGCTCCTGCTAAAGGAGGTATCTAGAACATGGAGCTTCTGAACAGTGTGAGATATACTGGAACTTCAGGAATTTATTTTAGAATAAACACAACCAAAGCAAAGAATAATCAATATACTAAGACATAAGCAAACGTAACAAGAAACAAATTACTGATGTTGTTCCACTATTTTCTTCCATATTTTCATACTACTAGAATGGATGAAACCAGGGAAAATGCCACTATAGTTAAGTGTTTTGTCCTGTGTCATACCAGGGAATGTGGGAAAGTGGTTTTGTCCAAGGTATTATATAATAAAGACAACACTAATGTAAGACAGAAAAGTGTATCACAACTACTACTACTACTTACTGAAACACACATGGGTTCAGTACTTCAAAACGTGTAACTCATTTCCATGACCTCTGAAGAACATGCCACCAGATAGCTGATTTTAGAACTAATCCTGTGGCTTTAGAGAAGACCACATTAGCACATATGTTATTTTGTAGCTCTTTCTCAGAATTCCTTTCCTGCCAATATGTAAATAAGATGCTAATCGAGAGGTGTGCAGGGAAAACATATTCTGACACATTGGCACATTGCATTTTCAAGCAATACACAGCACATTTATCATTATGTTAATGTGAGATCCCAAAGGCAGCATTGCCTTTAAGGCATACTTGAGCATGCCAAAGTCTTCCCTTTCGTAGGAGGCAAAATAGAAGATAGACGTTTCATTCAGGAGAATGTGAAGATTCCCTGAGTTATGCACAGCAGTCAGAAACCCTAAACTAAAATAGTATTTTGCATTTGTGCAGTGATGTTTTTTCAAACCATGGGCAGTTAATGATCCACATTATTTTCCCACTTTTTGAGATGGTATAACTGAGGCACAGAGTTTAATACAACATTTTTTAAATAATACTGGTTGGAGTCCCATACATTTTGGCTGCCAAAGGTGTTTAACTCCAATAGTTTTCTTGTCCTTTCCTTTTCTAACTTCTACCTTAAAAGAAGATTGACTGAATAAACAAGCAAACAAACAGCAGTCAAAGAACACAAAATCAGAGAGAACTCCTAAAGTGTTTACCCAAGCCACTTGCTCAAGGTCACATAGCAAGTCAGTGGAAGGACTGGGAAAAGATCTGTGACTCCTATTTCTCAGCTCATTCCAACCCTCGTGTCAGATAATACTCCAAAAGCTTAAAAGATGTTCCAAATGTCATATTAATTTTCTATGGGAAGAGATGCAAATCTGAAGGATATGGCTTATGGTAAGGTTCTGAGAATAACTTTTTTCCTCTGAGTTTTAGGTGGTGAGATTTAGCTATATTCCCGTATCAGTAAATGTCCTGAACTTTTAGGAATCCCAAGTTTAATTTGAAATTGTAATTGCTAATGACTTAGCCTGTATGTCCTTATGTTTCTCCTTTTACTTCTTATCAAATGTAAGGCATAGAAATAACAAATATATACAAAATTTATAGTAAAGGAAACAATTTCAATACTGAAACTCAACAATCTGTTTGAACCCAGGTCCCTCCTGACATAATTAAGTATAAAACATTCATAAATGCATCAAGAATCATTTTAACACTCACTACATGTCTTAGCTTTCTACTAGAAGGCTGCTCCAGAAAATCAGTTATAACTCATAAAACCTAGATTCCACATATTTGCAAATTATTAGCTATCCTAAAACCATTCAGCAACAGAAAAGCAAATGCCCTCCAACAAAGAACAAGCACTTTGTTCTTTCCCCTCCAGGGAGAAATTGCACATGACAGTTTCAGAGGACATACTGGACAAGAGTGTGTTCCGTTTCTAACCAAACCACCCTGTACCTCTTTAGTATCAGGATGCAGTTTGCTACTGTTGTAAGTCACTGCTCTGCCTTCTATCATGTTGTTTAGTGATAATGGATTCAAGTATCATAAATATGTTCTGGATTGTCATGGATGATTATGTATCCATCTGGACCTACTTATACATTTATGTAATTTTGGTGAGAATATGAATAGTGGCAAATGCATGCCCATTAAGGGTGTCAGATGCCCTAAAAACAATCAAGTTCAAAGTAAGTAAAAACATAAAAAGTGTAAGAGCAGTGCCATCTTTGTAGCTGTTCATCCCTTTAATACCTTAACCTCAATGAGAGTGTTTAAGGTGGGCTTAATCATGATCATTTATATGCACAGGGTTCAAGTAGGCAACTTTCCCCAGTGTAGTAAAACCTCACAAAGCCAAAATGCTTCTGGTAAGCAGTGCTAAAATTTGTAAATGTTGCAAACTTCTTTACTTCATCTTACATTACTTTACTTTGTTTTAGTCTTATCTATTGTGCATTAAGGTAGAGAACAATGTCTTAAAATGGCAAAACTGTCACAGTTAACCAAGCAAGCAAAATCTGCACTTGATGAAATGCAATATTCACCAAGGACTTTGTCTTGGGTTTCTCTTTTTTTGCCAGGAATCTTCAATAAAATGGAATGCATTTATGAAACAGAGGAAAAATTAAATTGACATTCAACCTTGTTAAAGTAAAACAGAAAAGGGCACTCAGTTCTAAGGGCTTTATGAGAAATAGTGTCAGCATTGAGCAGTGGGAGACCTTAAAACACTTCAAATACAGGAATACCTATTTTTTTAAAAAAGGAAAACACAAATTAACAACGTAACTGAAAGCAGAAAAGATATGAAGAATTGTTAGTTGGATAGAAAGCCCACTAACAACACAACAGTAACCATGAATAATTTTCATTAGTTGTGCTCTTTACTAAAATGAGGTAATTTGTATTAGCACTGCTGCTTCCAGAGCAAGTTCTGAGCCTTCACTTGCTGTTGGCATTAATGGGCACAAGCTGAAAAATCAGAGTCAATATTCCAGGTGCTTCATAGTGTGCATTCAGTTTATTTACCTTCATGGCAATCAGGTGAAAAAGCAATTATTTTCCCATTATCCATAATCCTCTTATTTGCGAGCCCTTAAGCAAGTGAATTTTTATAAAATTAATTAAACAATATAAAATCTAACTATAATAGAACAAATCAAAGTAAGGTTCTTGGGAAGGTAAAACATTAGGAATAGTTCTCATAGACAGTACTCTCTCTGGAAGCGTTGCAGCAGGCATGTTACACAACTAAATGAGGTGTTGCCATGCACATCAGTAAACAGTGAACATTTGCTGCTGTCTCTGACAGTGCTCAGGTTGCTGTCGTGACAATAAAGAAACCTTGCCTGATTGTTCCTTGGCCTTGTTACAACACAAACTGAACTTGAGCGTCTTGAGTAGAGTACACGTTGCCCTTCTCAAATACTTAGTTGCAGTTCCCTTAAATGCTTTCTTTCCAAGCTATGAGACTCTGAAGCAAGTGCTTTTCGTGAATTAACCAACAATATACTTCCTTACCTAACTGTACAGGGAAGTGTCCAGCTTCACCAGCACTAGCTGGTAGCTGCCCAGCCCAGAGAACAGCCAAGCTTCAAGTGCAAGTGAACAATTCACTTCTTTCTTCTTTATTGCACTGTCTTCTAGATGTTCCCTTATTTACAGATGTATAACTGAATTTAAATAATTCAGAAGAGGAAAACAGAGCTCAGAAAAGGGTGTCATGAGTTGTCTCTTCATGTTGCATTGCCAGCTGCAGGCCCTGACAAGGAAGGAGGATAGTACAGTAGCACAGTAGGGTGCTGATACAGCAACATGAGTGTGCCCATGAGCAATCCATTGTCATGGGCAAGGCAGACACAGGTGAGAAAGGTGAGGGCTGTACAGGAAGCAGAACTGTCATATTGCATGTTAACAACAGAGCCAGGATCCTGAGCCCTGACCATCATGATGTTCAGTCCCCAGTCTTCGGCAGAAGTAGCTTTAGGGCTGACAGTAATGTCTTTGTCACCCACTGTAGCACTTTGTCTCGGGCATGGGAGTTAATTCTGGGAATGTCAAATGAGAAGAGCTAATGATGGGCGGAAAGAAATTTCAGTATCGCTATTGAACCATCTGATTACTTGGGTAACACTGTGGGAGAAAAAACTATTTTTATCATTTTCTTCAAGGGAGTTAATACTTTTATATATCTTTCTAAATTTTTTTTCTGTATAAACAGATGCACACAGAAATATTTTCTCATTCTAGCAATGCTGGGACATGAAATAAGAAGCCTATTATTTCTTGTCAGTGCAAACCTGCCAAGATGCCACATCAGCAGCACTAGGAGAAGTGAAGGGCCCCCTGAATGTGTTTTACATATTTGTTAAGGCTGACTCGATACTCAAATCTCCCATCCTATTATCCAAAACTTATATACGTTTATAACATGGCTGATACTTCTAGGTCATGTATGTCTAGAAGTTTTCTGAATTTTCAGCACTTTTAAGAATTACTTTGTAATGTGTTCTTATAAATAATAAGTTTTGTTTTTATTGCAGCTCTGGTGTCTCCTCTTCATCTGGAACTGTTATTTGACTTCTAATGAGATAACTGGGTGTAACTATTCCTACAGACATTTTTGTGCAAGTAGTGTTTCATTCTATTAACAATACTGCTTTATTGCTAAAGAAATAAAACATTTTTAAGGAAATTTCTAGAACTATGAATAATATCACAAATGTGTCTTTCTGTGTCAACCACAAACACCTAAGTGTAGATATTTATAATCTTCTTCAAAATCCATGTGTTTTTCTCTCATATTAAACCCCATTAATTTTTTGCTACAGAGTGCAAAAATTCCCTTTTGCTTTACCTATTCTACTTCTGTTAAAAAACTGTATTTTTTTTTTCATTTTAACATTACTGCATTTCTCAGATTTAACTTATTGCTATGTAATTGCCCAATATTTAAAAACAGAATGGCATTCAATCTCAGTACATATCACAGAGGAGTCTTAGCCAGCAGGAGTTATCTGTTTAATCACTACTTTGCATTGTTACTGCTGCAGTGGGAGAACTATAGAGACAACTGCCTTAAAAATTAAACCACGGAGGATGTTAGGACTGTCATAGTATGGACTTCTAAAGGAAAAAAAAGAAAATTCTAACACAAATAAATATGTGAATCTATTAAGTGCATTTGTAATGAATAATGCTTTCCTATAACCATAAAAGAAATTTAGTTATTTCATTAAAATCATGATACCCTGATCATGGAGACTCAGATAATTTGTTTTAGACAAATGTTCGACTTACCTACAGTTCACTTGGAAGGCAGCATAGCAGTGCTGCCCCAAGCACATACTGTCCTCACAGTCATGACCTACCTCATATGGTCACTAATATGACATTCCTACTCCAGCAGCAGTTCTAAATGTATGGCCAGAGAACTGGCTCACATGGTGAAAACACCAGTATTTTAAAACAGAATTAATATTATTCAGTGGCCTGAAGTGGCTACTGCCTCAGTCTCAAGCCTCTGTCTCAAGTAGCACATGTTCCTAAAACTGCCTAGATGCTCTAAGCATCTAAACAAAGGGCCCCAATGATTCTGACAAAACTGCAAATAGTGTGCTTGCTGCCAGACTTGATTTTTCCGTGAATTCTGCAAAGGTTTTGTATCCAAAGGACCTTAGGTACAGCAAAGACTCTTTTTTTGTCTGTGTTATATCCATATTAGAACTGTGATCACTATTGGCTTCCTGATCAGAGAAAGAGAGCTTCTGAAAGCCTAAATAAGCTTGTCAGGATTTACCAGGAGTGCTTTGTGTAGTTATTCAAAGATCCACCAGAGCATGCAGGATAAAGCTCATTTTCCTGGGAAAGGTAGTAAATATGTTCTTACTTTGCACTGCATTCTGGGTCTGTAATTTTTTTCTATTTTAATGTGGCATTAATTTTCTTGCCAAAAAGTCATCAAGTAGAATCTTTATCATTTACACTGTTTATTAACATGACTGTTATCCCTGGGTGAACCTATGTGTGGCTGTAACAGTTACTGCTCCAGAACTCCATAGTCCAGGATCAAGCAGAGCAGGCAGCACAGCTATCAACACAAACCAGCATCCCTGCCTCAGTGCTTGCACACTACCAGTACCGGAAGAGATTATTTCCAATAACAAAAGTTAAGATATGTGGTGTGCTGGGACATTTGCTTAGAAGAGGACTACATCAACCCTTAGACCCTCATTAACCACCAGGGAATTGTACTTTTGTCCATGTAATGCATATCCCTGCACAGCACAATGAAGGAAGGTCATGCTAAAACAGAGACACCATTGCAGCAATTACTATATACTTCTTGAACTGTATGAGTTAGTTAATTCAAAATATAAATTAACAATTATTAGTAATCACAGAATCATTAAGGTTGGAAAAGACCTCCAAGGACATCAAGTCCAACCTTTGACTGAACACCACCATGTTAACTAGACCACAGTACTAAGTGCCACATTCAGTCCTTCCTGGAATACTTCCAGTGATGGCAACTCCACCATTTCCCTGAGCAGCCTGTTCCAATGCTTTCACCGTTTCAGTGAAGAAATTCTTCCTGATGTCCAACTTGAACCTGCCCTGACAGAGGCAGACTGAGGAAATGGCAGCTTGAGGCCATTTGCTCTTGTCCTGTCACCCGTTGCTTGGGAGAAGAGGCCAACACCCACCTGGCTACAATCCCCTTTCAGGTGGTTGTAGAGAGTAAAAGGTCTCCCCTGAGCCTCCTTTTCTCCAGGCTAAACAACCTCCACTTCTTATATGACCTACACTCTACATCTTGCACCAGATCCATTGCCCATCTCTAGACATGCTCCAGCACCTCAATGTCCTTCTTGTAGTGAAAGGCCCAAACCTAAACACAGGATTTGAGGTGCAGTCTCAAGTGCCAAGTACAGAGAAGAATCACCTCTTCGGTCCTGCTGGCCACACTAGTTCCTATACAAGCCTGGAGCCAGGATGCTGTTGGCCATCTTGCCCTGGGCATGCTGCTGGCTCATGTTCAGCCGCTCTTGACCAGCACCCCCAATGCTTTTCTGCTGGGCAGCTTTCCAGCCACTCTGCCCCCAGTCTGTAGCGCTGCTTGCAGTGGTTGTGACCCAAGTGTAGGACTCAGCACTTGGCCTTGTTGTACCTTGTACAATTGGTCTTGGCCCATCAATCCAGCCTGTAAGGACCCCTCTGCAGAGCCTTCCTACCTTCCAGCAGATTGACACTCCCAGCAACTTAGTGTCATCTGCAAACATACTGAAGGTGCATAAATTCCCTAGTCCAGATCAGCCAGAAAGATACTAAACAGGACTGGCTGCAAAACCAAGCCTGCAGAATCCCACTAGTGACCAGCTACCAACTGGATGGAGCACCATTCACCAATAACAAAATCTATGGTATTTCTGCATGACATTACCTTGTATTGTCTAGCCAAGAATCCACAGCATTTCTATAATTGTACCTTTCAATCAGCATAAAGATGGTGATCTGATGTTGTACTAGCATTTATGTATCTTCTGAAAATTATGCATCTGTCATTATCTTTTATATATAAAAGCCATAGGTTTTTTGAGTTAATCCTAAAGGTGGTATTGCCTTTCTTACACATAAACACACACACACGCGCACACACCATCTGCTTCACCTAATAGAAAAATTTGCAAATAAAAAGGTACTGTCATTTATCATTGATGATCTTTTGCTCTGACAACATTATTTAAACAAAGGTGTGATGGTTTAAAGATAGACCAGCAGGAGGAATGAATCCAATTCACAAACAGATTATAAATCAGAATTATAATTTAGTAAAAAAAGATCACAATCAGTACAAGGGTACAGAAAACAAAAGGTCCCTTTAACCCACAAAAACAAGTGTGTGACCCAGCAGCCTGGGGCACAAACAGAATGGTAATTGTCAGCCCCTGTGCTGAGCACCACCTGGCCCTCCTAGGTACAAAGTAACAGGAAAGAAGAAACCTGTTGGTGAGGGTAATGGTCCCGGTCCAGTTGAGAGTGGCAGTCGCAGTCCTGCTGAGGCTCTGGTCCTCCTNGATACCTCTGAGGCACGGGGTTGGTAGATGAAAGAAAAATTCCAAGATTTTAAATCCATAACAAAAGGTTTTCTTGTTTTAGCTGTAATTCCACTGGTTAATTGGAGGACTCTTATATTTAAGCATTCAACTATTCCTTTGCAGTGGCTGAGCAATTTTTATTGAAATGGTTTTTGTGTAAGAAATACCATTGAATGAAAACAATTTTCTTAGATATATACCTTTTTTCCACCATTGTTTTATGTGGGGAAAAGGTATTTTCAACACTTCCAGACATTCATTTGTTCAGCTCGTTTGGAGTATGAATTTTAAACAATTAGGAGTAGGGCTCCATTATGTAAATTATGAGGATAGAGCGGAAGAAAAAGGTTCACTAGAATTTTTACCACTATCAGTAAATAGACTGTGGCTGTGACACTTTATTTCAGAACTTCTTGCCCTTGTGAAGAAATAATAAATCTATGTTCTCCCTTTTGGTTTTAAAAAATGGATCCCTTATAGTAGAGGTGAAAAAGTATGCAAGAATGCACAGATTTAATTCCTATCTACTTGTATTCAGGAGAGTTTTCTGCAGCATGTGTTGCTTCTTAGAAATCTCCTGTAGCATATCCATGCATTCAAGTCACCAAAGGCTTGGCTTGGATCTCAGTTTTGCTATAAAATCCCCATTGTACACCCTGACTTTTAAGTCTTTGAGACTGTGCCTGCAAAACAGCTGGGCAGTCTTAAGGAGGTTTAAGGGCTTTAGATTTAATACTGGACTATATGCCCCGGTGGACTTCCGAATGACAAATGCTGAGCACAGGCAGTCCCATGGAGCCTTCTGCTGGCACTTACTCTGAAGCCCCACACTCCAGGCTCTCTCTTATCTCTTGCTCTGTGGCCAATAAGGCACGTGAGAAAGGGAATTCTGGGCATTGAAAAGAACTTGGAAATATCACTTTACCTCCTCTGACACCTCCTGGGGAAAAAAAAAAAAAAGGGAAAGTCTTTCCTAAACTTGACACAAAGCCAAAGCCTTAGCCTTCTTGATGCTGTCAGTTAGTGGAGAAGCAGAGAAAAACCTTGTATTTATTACAGAAGGTTAACCCCAAAGGGACTGTGAAAATATGGGTTTTCACACAGCTTTAAGAAAAATTGTGTGTGCTTCAGAGATGTTAAAATGTTGGTTTGAAGTTGCAAGCCATGTCTAATGGCTTTAGTAACATTGCTATGTAAATTTGGAGCTGCAGAAGTTATTCAATGTGTATGATCTAGATGTACATAGGGAAGTATATTTGGAGTGTGTGAAATACACCCTACCCTATTTGCAAAACTATCTGCTTCTTTCAGTTGATCAGATACAAGTAATCAAAGAAAGGTCCTCTTGTATATATGTGGACAATCTCCTGTGGAAATAAAGGGGTTTGACATATTGTGTTTGTTTACACATACATACTTTTTATCTACAATCTGTTTGCAGTATATGTTTTGCCTCTTATAGTGCAAGCACACAACTTTTTATCTAGTACTGTCAGAAAAAGCTACATTAAAAGTAACAGAGGCTTCTGAAGATCTTTTCAATGTTTTCCAATATCATGTGTAAAAAATGTTCTTGTCTGATGCTGGAAGTGATCCCTATTATTTCTACTTCATAAATTTCCTAGAGCTTTCATTTTCATGCACCTTCACATTCTTCACAACCAATGGTATTGATATGCCATATAACCACCTATCTCTAGGATGACTGCAGTAAGTAAGTAGTACTAAATATATCACAAAGATTGATCCCTTTTTCCTACCCAGTTGTCTATGTTCAAATGATTAGATATTTTCCCTGGGCATAAATATGAATAGCAAGAAGAAACCTTTGAGAAACAGCACAGAACACTTTGAACAAGCACCAAATTTTGCAGAGTTGGACAAACCTTAACCAAAATGTATACATTTTAAATCACTCTCTCCTATGTGAAAAGAATGCAGGATCACATCTGTAGTCAGAGTTTTTCCTGTCCAGTTTGTAGTTTGTAGTTTGAAGTTGGTTTAGTGCTTTCTCAGTAGACACAGACCCCACTGACACCACTATGAATGTGTTTGCAAGTTTATCCTTCAAGGTAACACAGTTTCATTACATTTTGGATGAGCTGTTCTAATCTGTAATAACAGATCAATAAGGCTACGTGAAGTAGCCTTGATGTGGCAGTTTATGTGAGCTGGTGTACCTGTGTGCACTGCTGTGCTCCCTGTGTCTCTGACACCTGTTTCTCACTGCCCATGCATGCAAATAATTCCAAGAAGCATCCAGAACTTTTAAAATGGCTAGTTACAAGCCCCCAGTGCCTAGCAAGCTATAAAGAATAGCTTCCACAGAATCCCATTACTCCTGATGAGTATAGCCTGACGTTTGGGGGAAAAAAAAAAAAAAAAAAAAGACATTAAGTCTTGGTGTGCAGATTTCAAGTGACTCCATGAGCAGTATGGATGTGGTATCACTTACCAGACATGCATATTTACATTATCATAGAATCACATAATGGTTTGATTTGGAAGTGACCTTAGAGATCACCTTGTATCAACAGGCACAGACATCTTCCAGTAGACCCGGCTGCTCAGGGTCCCATCCAATTTAGGCTTAAACACTTTTAGGGATGGGCCATCCGCAATTCCTCTGAACAACCTGTTCCAGTATTTCACCACCCCCACAGTAAGGAATTTCATCCTAATATCCAATCTAAACCTGCCCTCTTTCAGTTTAAATCCACTTCTCTTTGTTCTATCACTGCACACTCTCGTAAAAAGTCCCTCTCCAACTTTCTTACAGGTTCCCTTCACGCACTGGGAGGCTGTAGTTAGGTCACCTCAAAGGCTTGTCCTCTCTAGGCTGAACCATCCCAGCCTTTCCTCATAGAAGGGTGTTCCATCCCTCTAATCATCATCTACATATGTATGATACACATCAGCTGGAACAGGCAGAAAAATAACATACATGCACCCCTGCTTCAGAAGTTTGGGACTGAACGAAGAGGATTATGTAATTATGAGCATTTCTATTTCATCCTCTTGACTGGGTTTTTGAGATATGCAGTAAAATAGGAAAGCCCACTGAACTACCACATGTCTGAAAAATGGCAGAGGAGAAGAGAAATATTCTGGGGAGGAGCTCAGAGGTGAGCAATCCTTCAGCAACATTGTTGCCACCTTGTTTCTAACAGCAGCTTTACCCACTGGCACCAACAATGGACACTAACTCCTCAAAAAGCAAGAGGATCTTCTCTACCCTCCAAGAAAAAGACTTGCTCTTCCCATTCAATCAAATGCCTTCAAGTCCAACGCAACCTAATGCCTTTTTCTGTAGCAGAGACAACACACATCTTTGCCATGCCCTTCTTCAGGAAAAGAAGGAATTTCCATTAGAAACTTGAGTTGGATGTGCTGGATCTGAGAGAACTTTGGGTCTAGACGGTCCAGGTGCAGAGGCTGGGGGAACAGGAGGTTGAGCAGCTTACCAGGAAGCAGTGTGGGGCTTCTGGTTTTTCCTTTTTTCTCTGAAGAGGGTGGATACAGCTTTGGGGAAAGCAGAGCATAGGCTTAGTGGATTTAGAATAAACCTAGAAACAAAAACTGTGGAGATGCACCTTTGCTTAAAATATCGACAGCACACTGCTTTGCCTTACAGTCCCTTTATTAAGTATTGCTTTCAGAAAGGAGATGCAGCAGTTTAATGACTTTGGTTTAGTAATAGATAATACAGCACCAATAAAAAGTTAGTGGTGGGGGAAGCCCATTCCTCACAAAGTTAAAGCATTCCCAGTTAATGAAAACTGTGGCAGTCATTACCACCATAGGGGTTCTGATTACATCTGTTGATACAAGATTGATTTTTGTTGGCCCACGTTCAACTGCCATCTCTGCAAACAGCTCACAGCAATACAGCCCGTGGGGGGTTATTTTGGAGCCGCTGACTGAGGTGGCACTGTTTGGTTTACTGTTTTTCTCCTGAATGCACCCAGACATTTTGGTGCCTGTGTAAGTACAGGGCTCGCCAACAGCAGCCAATACAGGTCATAAAACACTGTAATAGAGAATTTCCATTTCAGCTGTGACTCTGTCCTGGATTCAGGGTGGCTGCCTCTGAAGCACTATACTTAAGGGTGTTTACAATTCAGAAGAAATTCCCAGCCCATACAGTAGTTACAGCTTTTCTCTCTTTGGCTTTGATCTCCTCTGTATTCCCTTAAATATAATTAAACCTGTCACATCATTTCCCGTCTTCTAGTTTTCTGTCTGAAACAAAACATTAATGAACATATTAGGAACTTTAAACAAAGACAGTTTCAAAGAATAATAAAATATATTTGGGACATTTCAGCTCCACCTCATATATAATTTACCGACAAATGTGGTGAATTCCATTCTGGCTAACTCCTGAACCAGAACATTTTATTTCATTTTTCCTAGTAGAGTATATATTACTTCAATTTCTCCTAATGTCTGCCACTGCTAACCCAGAAACTTCTTATAACATGAATTTGACAATGCTGGCATACAACAAAGCACGAGTCTCACTGACAAAACTGCATCTTGTGATTTGACCTATTGATTTAAGTAACAAAAAAAATTTGTAAGGAAACAAATTCTTTGAAACTTTCAACAAATCTGTGCATTATTCAAAGTTTTAACACAGGCCAAATGTGTACCTGCCCCCTTAAACAATCTCATCCAAGCTCAGTGTCTAAAGAGATATGAAATGCAAAATATTGCTATGACCCATTCATTTTATTCCTTACTGTAGATGCAGTTTTGCACAGGACAAAGAAACAAAAAAATACACTAATTTTCAAAGCTGTTTTTCATTGCCTTGTTAAAATCTGAACTCAGACTTCCTAATTTTTTCTATCTCCAGTAAGAATTCTCCACTTGTTATTAGTAAGATCTTTCTTAGCATCTCTAATTGCAGTATCCTCTAACATTCCAAGAACGCTCCCTCCCATCCCATAGCATCAAAATTATTACCACCTGAGGCATAAAACTATTACATGATTACCCACTCTTGCCACAGAATTTTGAAGCATAGCAAAATTTTATCCCATACTGAAACAGTGCTTTCACACTGATGCTAGAATCCTGTGCAATAAGAAGAAAAATTAAAAATAGCATGTTAAGAGAGACACATGAAATGATTAACTCAACTGAACCTAATGGATTACATGAGAGACTGATTAATTACATTAAAGACTACCAAAACTACTGAATGAATGGTGCTGAGTCTCATTGAAACTGTACTTGTTTTGCAGGAAGTGATGGCTCCGTCAGAAAGGCAGGAGCTCTAGGGTGCTTGTGGTTAACACTCATAACAGATGGATCACAAAATGGGCTGCTTGTTGGGATGTACTTTATCTTTCAAGCAAGATCATGTGAAGAGTTTTTCTAAAATCTGCCTAAGCAGAATGCTGCCAAGTTATGAGCCCTCTCCAAATGACCTGAGCCAGGTGAGGGCAGCCAGGATGTGTTAGAGTTGCTGTGGCTGCACAGTTTGGGTGTGACTGCATTAGCTCTTGTGTCTCCCGGAACTGCTGGGACAATGGCACACAAACAAGAGCTTCACAGTGATTCTGAATGTAGCTATTGCTTAATAGCAGCCAAGTGACAAGTCTAGAAATCAGAGATCCTGGATTTAGTTAGTTTATTCCAAGAAAATTAGAAAATTACTCATTTGGTTTTAAGAATACTTAGAGGAGGAAAAAAAGTGAACACCAGACATTTCTTCAAGCTAACAAAAGAAGACACTGCAAGATGTTGCCAGTATATGGGAACAAAAGCTACATAAATTTCAGTGACTTTAATTGACGCAATTCTTTTCACCTTTAATGCAAGTCTCATAATTTAGGGATTTTTTCATAAAGCCTCCAACTGCTGTAATTATTTCATTTCTAGCATCAATGTTTCCACTAAAGAAAAGTAAAATTGATTTCTATCCCTCAGTGGCTGCACACAAAATACATTTAAACTATGAACACTGAAGTCTGAAGTACAGAATTAGAATGTAAATATATCAATGCCTTTTTTATGCATGGTGTTGGCAATGGTGATATTAAACTGGGAATTAAATGCACAACAGTTTTAAGTGAATATGAGAGGTACCTAGGAATAGATTTATAGATGTGTTGCCCTATTACTTAGAGTCTTTAAGTTGTACGAATATCTACAATGGAGAAAAAAAAGTTTATTTAGACTTCTGGATATGAAAATATTAAAGGTGCTTTGGCTTGTGTTATGCAAAAAGTAGAATTAGATGCCTGTCGTTGTTCTTCCCCAACTTTAAAAAATCCCCTCAGAATATGAGTGCCAGCCCTATGTCCCATTCACAATGCATCTTGGAGAGATGCTCTGTCAGCTTCATGCTGCAAATATCCTGCAATAACTGTCTCATACATTCTCAGAGGATTTGTCATCTTTCAGCCATAGGTCTTTGATACTGCTACTTAATAAAAGCTTTAAAAAGAAGAAAAAAAAAAAGAAGAAACAAGAGTAGATGCTCAGAATGAAAGAATAAATAAACAAAACAGAAACCCAGCATCCTTGAGAACGTGTGACTCTGAGTCAGTGCTTTACAGATAAAGGAGGGCTAGCCAAGTGAGCCCACAGCAGTCTTGAAGTCAGTGCATTCTCTTTTTAGGAAAAAAATAAAAAGGAAAAAACCTGCAGAATCCAGTTCTATTAACATATGTTGTATAAGGTTGGGGTTTTGTCATATCAGACATTATCTGATGTAACAAGTTTTGTCAGCAGCTTGATGTGACAGCACAACATGACTCAAGAGAACCTCAAAGGAAGTGATTTTTTTCAGGTGTGTTTTGTTTAGAAACACAATCTTTTCCCAGGTTCCAGTCTTTGAAATAATGCCATGCTGAAGCAGACTCATATTGCTGGAAGACACAGATACTTTTGCTGAGATGACAAGAAGATATTCTTTCTAGACATGCCCTGTAAAACATGTGGGACTGTCACGTGTCTCATTAAATGAACTGAAATGCTGAGGTAGCAGCATGGGTTATTATTTATAGAGCCCTACTATTTCAGGTATGTACAGAAATTATATATAGAAGGTACTTTTCAATTTGGACACTGAATATATTCATTTTGGAGAAAGAACTGAAAAGGTGAAGCATAATGAATGGAGAAAAAAGGACGTGAACCATTTGTGGATGCCACCTTAAGACTCTCTTTTGCAAAGCACTGTCCATTCATTTCATCTATAAATTTTCCTATTTATCCCATCTATACTGAAGTCTTGCCCTGTGACCCCAGCACTTGGTCCATTGCTAACATCTCACACTATGCCAGCAAAACTAATCAAGTAATTACCAAGGTCTCATTTGAAGAGAAGAAGCAAGACCCATGCATTGTTCCTCATTCTCACAGAAAAGCCTTAAGGGCATGCTGCAGAAATAGAGAGTAAAGTAAAAAGGATACAGAGAAATATTACTAATTATTACCTGTGATTTATTTGGGTAAAAGGTGATGCAAATTCTTCAGTTGTCCAAAATGGGTCACTGTATTTCTAATTATTGTACAAAAAAAAAAGGGAGATAACACATAGGAGGTAGGTGGGAGAATATGATTTTCAGCTTGCTATGATGTAGTTCTGGAAGGTTTATTGTCATTTATTAAGGCAAGAAGAACTACAGTAATTGATATTTATCCATTCAATCAAAGAAGATCTAAACATAGCCCTTTTATTTCAGCAGCTCCTTATTACTGAGGACAGCAAAAGCCCTCTGCAGGGACTGAGGTATAATGTAGACCTGCACACTGACAGAAATATCAAATAAGTTTCACAATCTCCTTCAGAAAACACAAAAATGAGTTTAAATGCTGTCTTCACAGAACTAGGTTCAAAAGTTATATAGCTTGACCATTTTCTAGTTGACTTACAAGAGAAAACACCTTCAAAAGATTGCAAGCAACATGGAATATGGTGTGAAAAATAAACAGTGAAAGCCATGCAGTNCTCCCCTTTCCCTTCCCCTTGCCCCTTATTGGGGTGGTTTGGGGGTCCCTGTCTTGTTGTGCCTAGAATATAAATTTAATATATGTAAATATATATATATATTCCTTCAATTTTCTCTTGCTGCTTTTTGCCATTTCGGGAGAGGGAGGGGGGAATCTTTCTTGTGAGGTTTGGCTGTTGGCAGAGAGCCAACCTGAACTTTCACAAGTAAGAAAAAGAAAATTGAAAACCTAATATAAATCATGGCAGTCAATAATACCTAAAACTGTGGCATTCCCTGATAGCTGTGCAGACTTGAGTGACATAACATGGCATAAAAAGAATAATAAAAGAACACCTACAATTAGGAGAGCTATAGCAGCCAAATATTGTCTGAAAATTTCTCCCATCTCTCTCTACAACCTCTAGAACTGACTGAAGAACTTTTGCTGTTTTCATAGGTGGCCAAAAGTTGGTAGAAAAACTTCACTCATTTTACTTCAATATTATTAACTTCCAAGCCTTGGTAACAGTTTGGAGTACTTTTCCACTTCTAATGAATTAGTGCAATTAGGGTAACAGACAACGTTGAAGTCTAAAAATAAAACAGAATAAAAATAGGTATGACAGAAAGGGTCTTGGAAAGCCATTAAGATATGTGCAATAGGGACTGTTCAAGACAAGGGAGCTAAAGCAGTACAGCCTCTATATGCTTCAGCTCAGTTCTGCCATCTTTGCATACTTGTCTCCTGGCTGGATTCGGGTATGGCTTAATTTTTTACCCTTATTTAGAAATAAAATAATATCTAAATCAAATTAATCTTCTGTTTCCTACTGCCCTCTGAATTCCTGAGCATCCTCAACACTCACTGGAGATAAGAAGCCTTTTAAGATCCACACTGTGCATTGACATAACTTGCACTGATAATACAGAGAAAGTACTCTTTGTGCAGCCAGCACTGTCCCACGTGCAGTATGAAGACAGCCATGCCCAATTACTTTAGGTGGTTTTTTCTCAAAGGCCTTGAGAACAAACTGTATGTCTTATTTGTCAAGAGAGCTCCAATTGTTAGCAAGTCAGATCCATAATTTTTTATGAGCTTGGTATGTTTTTTCTGCTTTCGCTGATTAATGAGGTAGTGTCCCTTATAGTAGGTCACAAATTGGATTCTGTAAAAGAGGACATTAGAGGTTTACAACATTTGAGGGAAAAGAAAGAAAAAGCAAAAGCAAAAGCACGATAAAATGGGTATTGACCATCTCTCTTTTGGGATTCTATAATTATAGCATTAGGGAACAAATGAGCATTTCTCAAAGACTACTGATATTCTGATCTACAAGGCAGACACATTCAGGATCTTTCATCCAGAAGAGTTTATTCTCACTAAATCTTGCATGTAAACCTAGTAAGGTCTTGGTATATGTCCCAGTATATGTAGTGTCTTGGGAATCATGAAGAGTTTCTCAGCAGCAGACTGGCTTTAGGTGCCCCTTCATCACTTCTGAGAAAGCATCACTTCAATGCACTGGTAGCAGCATAAAAAGATTGAGAACCTCTTGAAACCACCTCCATTACACAGTACATCACAGCTACTGACAAGGCACATTACCTACGTGATATCCATCTGATCTTTCACTGCAGTGATTGCACTTTGGTGAGCTGTTAAGGTAGGAATTGCTCTTTTCATCTGCCATAGTCCAGCAGTTCTACAAAAATATTTGGTCTTAATTAAATGATATGATGGTCAAATAGACTTTATTTTTAATCACTGTTTGGATGATTTATTTTGTGTACATTCAATCTAATGGGCAAGTACTTCCAAAAGTAAACATATTAAGTGGGTCTTGAAAAACCTATATAAAACAAGATTCTAAATCTGCTTGCAGTGCATTAATCAGAGTAAACAAATATTGATAAGTAATTTAATCTTACAAATTGTCCCCAAATGGCTCCAGACAGAGGATTTCCATATCTGACCCTTTGTCCATAAACAGCTATAAACACCACTGCCTTGTAAGGCAGGGAAACATGAGTTTAGGAGTGTGCTACTTAATCACCTGAACTACAGAGTTCAAAAATACATCAATAAAAGCTTTTAGTTAAAGGTGGAATCACTGAGGATGGACAGGTACTGTGGGGTAAAGTGACTTAAGAGGACACAAAAAGGAACGAGGAAAAAAAGCAGACACTAATGCCAAAAGCAGCCTTTTGAGCAGTGCAATGAATCTGTGCCCACATCAGGGCTGAACACATTTTTAGACAGGATGATAATGTTTGCAGCGGGCTTTAGAGCAAGACTGTTAATGGTAGGGTGTTCAACATAACCCCACACATCAATCTGAAAACAGAACTCAGCAGCATTAGCAAAATTAACTTCAATAAGTAACTGGAAAGAATGTGCTGTAGGCAGAGAAACAAGAAACTGCTGAGACGGGAGTAAAAAACTTAAGAATGTCCTACCCCTGCCTAAAGTGAGCCATTGTTTTAATGATAAACCCTGGCTCTGACTGACCCTGAAATACATCTAGTCCTTCTGCATCTGAGCTCCCACAGCTCTGCTATGCCAACACCTGCAAAGGTACAGTGACTTCCTTCCACGTGGCTCATTTTTAAAACCCTGTAGGTTTTAACCCTGTTTAAAAGTGCAGCTTGCAACCCCTGTAGAGACCACATGGGAGCAGATATCCATACTGCTGCCCACGGAGTACCGATGGGAGAGCAGGTGAGTGTTCCCTGAAAGAGCCCATACTGGAGCAGGAACTGCTGCCCGTGGAGGACCCATGCCAGAGCAAAGGAACAGTATGAGGAGGAAGCAGCAGCAAAAAGGAAGTATCGGGAACTGACCACAACTGCCCATTGTCCATCTCCCTGTGCTGTTGGCTGGGGAAAGGTAGAAGAGTGGGAACAAAGAAGTGAAACTGAGCCTAAAAGAAGACACAATTTTTGGAGAATACTAATATTTCCTTTGCTTAAACTCACACCTTGAACTGTAACACATAGAACAGGCATGCTCTTTTCCTGCCAGGTCACAACATTTGTCTGATGCTCACATAGGTGAACCACTGATATATACAATTTACAACTCTCTGAACTCCTGCCTTTTCTGACTCACAATTGATAAATAGTACATAGTGACTTCTGATGTTTACTTAAAAATAATTTTTTTTAAATACCTATTACACTGTTGTGAAGGTCAAGACCAAAGTGCATAAATCTTCTAGGGACAGAGAGTGCATGTGCAGAACACTAAGAAGAAATGGATCTTTAGGAAATAAATTCACAATGCAATAATGAGAGATTAAACAGTGGATACCAGTATGATTGATGAGCTTTATCACAGAAAAATTGCAAAAGCTCTCTGATTTCTTTTAGAAAAGGATTATGGGTATTAAAATCTCAGAATTTATTATTCTGATAGATGTCACATGTGGAGTATTTCAAGCATATTTTACCATGGTGACCAAAGCCTTCATATCAGAACAACATGTATTTCAAAGAATCAATATATATTTAGTTACCTTCATTAGAGGAAAACTGCATATACACAAATATAAAATATTGAAACAGCAGTACTGGATATGAGTTCAAATTAAACACCCTCTCCCTTTTCATATGCTACATCCAGTGAAGACAAAAATATTTCATTCAAACTGATTTTCCTATTTTTGTACTGAGGTCCCAAATCTAATACTGGTTGGTTTTTTTTTCATAGAAGCCCTAGTTTCTGCAGGAAACTCTACATATTATTATCTTGCTAAACAATGCATTGTCAAGTGTACCCACTGGGCCATAACAGGAATTGTCTATTTAGTCCACACCAGAAGAATGCTTTTCTTTACCAGATTCCACTGCAAGCTAAAACCTTCCTGTGTCTTACTTCAGACCTGTTGCATTCTCTCGTTGCTGTGATTTTTGCTGGCACACACTCTGCCCCATAGAGTTGCTCACCCACAATGCTTTTGCAGGTTCTGGGCAGGTGCAAGGCCAAAGAGTCACCTTCCACAAACAAAGATTTTAATAAGTTCAGGAACTGTGGGTTACAGAGTGTGGAAGGGGCACAAGAAGGCAAAGCAGGCTGCACAGACCCTTGAATAAATTAGAAGAGCCTTAGGTTACCTAGAGGCAGTTCAAGCAGCAGGAGCTACCTACACTGTGCCCCTTGCACTGATGCCCTGTAAAAGTCAGAGCCTGGAATGTTGTTCTGGAAAGAAAAGTCTTAACTGCTCACAACACAAGACACACATTTCAAAACTGTTTTCTAATTGCACCAGGTTTGAATCTGCCTCCCTTCCTTACCCTTTGCAGACTGATTTACTCTGAAGAAGCGTGCACAAGGCATGCCTCATTAGAGGCTTAGTTCTCCAGCGTGTGCAGGGACTTGTGCTCAGGCTCAAAGAGAGTGTTCAGCACCTGCAGAATCATTAATTGTGATGCTGCGTGCCAGCCAAAGCTAGTAGTGTCATTACATACTGCACAGAGTGTGTTTGTTGCAAAGCAATATGAACCAAAGTTCTGTGCTGAAAAATGGTGATGTTTTTATCTGCAAATTATAAACAGAGGTTGTACAAACTGTGAGCCATGGAGGAAGGCTTCCTGAAGCCCTTAGCAAAAAAAAACCCCAAAGAAACAAACAGCTCATACCAAAAATAACAGAAGATACGAAACAAAGAGAGCAAAAATTAAATCAGGTCCCTGAGAATGTGAAGGCATCTTCCCTAACAGTTCTGAATTTGTGTATTTTTACAGTGTTGAAATTCACAGTGAATAGCTGAATTCCCTGGTTGTCCTTTGTGGTGTATTTCTAACCAGACACTACTGTAATGATTTCTGATTATCAAGTTGGCATGTCGGTTTCATGTGAAATTAATAAGGTATGTAGTGTGGGGACTTTGCTATCCAATCCACTATGATTCTTTAGTCTGTGAGGTACAACACCTGTCAAAAGAGATTGCTATGCAGTAACAGAGGAAATGGCAAGGTAGGAGGAATCAAGAAAGGATTTAAAATAGGTAGATCTGAAGGGTGAAAGGTTGCACCTGGCTTCTGGTATTTTCAGACCACTGTTCTAAAATGTGTGTAGCTTGTTCATAGTTGGAAGTTTGAGATGCCAGTTTTGATTCTTGCTTGTTGTGATGATTGCCAACTATACCCATTATGTTTTTAGATGGAAAACAAAAGAGAATAATCATTAGTGGTTCATGCATTGGCATTGAATGTCATTAAATAATTAGCGTTTTCCACTCTGCAGAGCTACAGCATTGACATCTCTGTTATTCTATGTACAGTAAGAGAATCTCAATAATTAACTTTTGTATTGTATGTAATGAGCTTGTAGCAAAGCATTTTCCATATCCACTCTACTGATAACATGCACCTTAGATTATACAATTGCATCAGTTTGTTACCTGGCAGTACCTTCCAAAGACATCAAACCTTCTTTCACAATTTGTTTTAGTCTTTTGTAACAAAGAGTTATAAGCTCAAATTTAAAAAAAATTAAGTACGTTTTCCCAAGAGCTGAACTAATGTTTTTCTTGCTTTTAAAAGAAAGATCCTAGTGAATTTTCTCATTTTGTTTTTCTGATATTATTATTTATTATTCTATGATCTTTATGTTATTCAAGTATAACAATCTATTAATAATCTTGGGCCTTATTCTCCATGTATTCCTACTGAAGTGAGTCTAACATGATTCCTAATGAACTGTGATGTCATTTTCATCATATTAAAAAATGAAACTGAAATTTCTAAAAGAAACTGGTGATATTTATTTCCTACATGCTACAGATGTTAATTGGGAACCAGCCTATGTTAGATTTTTTGGTTGCTTTTTTCACCTCAGCATCTAGGACCTAATGCCAAGATTGTTCACTGCCTTTAATTGGCAAATTGACTCTACATTCTCTGACATTTGTTTCACTTATTTGTTCCACAGTGAATTCAGTGGAAATTAATATGAAAGAAATAGAAGGTAAGGTGTAATTTTCAGGTTGCATCTGATGGCGACTTTCTCTTTTTAAAGAAAGAAAAAATAATGGCCTATCTCTGTAGAGGCAACTCTTACCTTGACATGGGTCTGTGATGTGCCATTACTTTCCTGGTGCCCCCACTCCACAGCTGCCTGAGCACCTCTCCACACAGTTTCACAGTAGGGGAACATTGCCTTTTCTGTCCTGCCCAGGGAAGCCACAGCAGTACTCTCTGGCTGCATTAGGCTGACAAACAGCACAAGCATTAGTTGCTGTCTACATCCATTTGTGTGCTAAATCCAGCTGCTTTCTGTCTTTGAAGAAAATTGCATACAAAATCAATAAGCTCAGGCAAAATGGCTGTAAAACCACAATGCTTTAAGTGGAAGGAAAGTAAATTGCCTATTCTGCTCAGGTAGTTTTGGATTTGTTGCCTGTTTCCATATGAAAGATTTCCTTCCCAATAACTTTAGTCTTAGAAATTATTGTTAGTCAGTGTAGGCCTAAAAGTCTGATGCATTAATCTTTATATATGTTCCCTTCTATTGCCTCTTGCTTTATTTATGGAAATCATTTTGCTGGAGTAATACCATAAGCTATACAACTTGTTTTCATGAGGAACTGAAGTTTTAAAAAATAACTCAAAATAAAACTAGACATGAAATATCATTTGAAAAGCACCACATAACAATTACAAATATTTATTACTTGTAGTAAATATTGCTCCAGTTTCTATGTAGGTGAAGCTTTTTAATACTGCTACAAGACACTATTTATACCTTTTCTTTATCATACAGGAGTTTAAAACCTCTCAAGTGTCTCCTCCTTACTTTGAGGATTCACAGGCCACCTAGTATGTTTTAGCACATCACCCATCTAAATAATAGATTTACAACTCTGAAAATAAACTCAGAAAACATGCAAGAGCTTTGCCTACAGCACAGATAGTAGCACTGGTTTTGGATAGAAAAGAAAAAACTCAGCTGGTTTGTTGCAAAAGTAAAGTAACTAAATCTGACCTGAATGGCAGCGAAATATAATCTGAAAGGTCATTATTTACCTCCAGTATCTCACCAGCAGTTCTGTAGCTGGTTTGATTCTTTTAGACTTTCAGTGTACTCCAAGCACATATACCAGGGAGCCAGACACTCAGCTTGGAAGAAACCACCAGAGGAGTAAGTACTGTAGATATTCTAGTGTTTATGGAGCCTGGTCTGTGAACTCAAGGAGGATAATGAAATAAGGAAGATAATTGAATGGGTACAAATAAACTGAGCTTAATTTGCATCTGTATCTCCAGAGCTGGGTATGCAAATAGCCATCTTTATGCACTAACGTTGCACCTGCAGGTATAATCAGAAACACTTTCAGGTGTGCAATACCTTTGCCTAGGTATGAATATTTCATTTAATTTAAAAACAAACAAACAAACAAACAAAACCAAAACAAAAACATAACCACAACACCTCTAAAACCTGTGAAGAGCTTGATGCTGGGGTACTGAGGAGAGGAGGGAGATAAGAAATGGTGATTTAGTTGTCATCTGGAAACCTCCCTCTAAACTTTTCTCATTATCTGTCATCTTGTGAAGCATCTCCAACTCTATTATTCTTTTCCCATCCATGTTACCAGCAATCACACAAGGTAACTATTACTGCAACAGTGCAGTGCTGGCACCATTTGTATCTCGCAGTGGTATTGTACACATATGATGTATGATGTCAAAAATCTATCAGGGTATTCTGCACATATTTCAGGAATTAAATACTCTAATAGTAAGAGAATATTTTGATCCATTAGATTTACAGATGTTGAAAGATTTGTATATTTCCTAGACTTAGGCATTTGACATCACCATCAGTCACCTTTCCTGCTCACAGTAAGGACTATATGTGAACTCTTGAAAGATTTGTGCTGTAAACAACATTCCCTTATCCCTCAACCCTGCCTATCCACACTAAAATGACAAATGTTAGTTCCAGAATCAGTTCACTAGACTACTAATTAAAATACCATTTCTACTAGTGAAACTCTGCAAAACTGGCATTTTCTGATTTTTCACTGAAACTAATACAAAAAATGCAGAATGTATAAGGTATGTAAGTTGTAAAAGTGACTCAAATCTGATCCATACCTAGCACTTATGAATAAAACTATGAACAGCCTCAATTCATCTTTTCCACAAACAAGTTTAAGCTTTGTTGTGATTGATCAGTCTTATTCACTGGCCCCAGTCCCTATATTCCATAGCAGCATCAACATTCAAATTAATTAGTTTACCAAACACCTGCTAAACAGCTCAAAATACTTTTAAATACTTTTAAATAAGTTATTCCTACTTTCACAAGCAGCAAGTAATTTAAGCAAATGAAAATGCACGTAAGAAATGCATGTTGCCAGGCCAGTTTACTTTCCAGATGAGCCTGTAGAAGATCTCCAGATGAAAGCATGGTAAGTTTGAGGTTAAACCAGCAGTTCCCATACTCCCACATGAGATCTGTGGGCATTGAGCATACCAATCCAGTTGGCATGAAGAAACATCTTTCAAAGACCAGTGATGGAATATACACTGGAGCTGTTGGGGTAGGAGGTTGCACTTTAATATCAAAGTCATAAAAGGAAAGAGTTCTAAGTATTTCCCAATGCATGTGGCTACTCACAGATGCTCACCACTGCCAGGGGCACCTGACAAAACTCAACAGAGAGATCATTTGGTCCGGACAAATTCATATTTTTTAATGCAAAGTATTTAAATGTAAAATTCCCAACAAGGAACACAATCCTGTAGCTGGGTTAATCCTCTCCTGTATGTTGCTCACCATAAACCATGATGCCCCCAGACCTGGACACACCCTCTCTCCAGATCCACCACCTCTGCTCCGTTTCTCTGTGCCCAGTAGTCAGCAGACCCTGTCTACCACTTTGATGTCCGATGAAGGAAACAAACCTCCAAGTGAGCATGAACCCAGAAATACATTATACGACAGCTTGCAAACTACCTAACAGTCCCTGCATATATGCATGTCTTCATAAGATTCTGAACAGGCAGCATTTTAACATGATCCCATAAAAGTACAAATAGAGGAGTTAATGTTTAAAATTCTTTACTGAATATTTGTTTTCCTCATTTTTTAATATTGCCTGCTATCAAACTTGTAAGAATTTTGTTTTGGTTTATATAGCTTCCTGCATGATAGGGCTGTGTTGCAGGATGAGGACCAATTTGTACATGCTATATTCATGTAAATGGTAATTAATGACTCGAAGAGTGCTCATCTCTGCAGTGCATTTGGGCTACACAAACATTTTTACAAATGCTGGCAGCTGGCAAAATACTGGTAAATAATGAATAATACAACTTCATTAATAACAGAAAACCAAACACATCGACTTTATTACAAATCAGCTGTTGGTACTTGCAGAAAGCAGTATCTTTCCCCGTACTGCTAATTATTTCAAAACATCAAAAGCTTTGAGCACTCTAAATTTCATAGCTTAATTACTCAAATGGAGAGATATTTGCATTTCAGGTAGACAGACCCACTGGAACTAGACTGCTGTTACCACTTTATTTTAACACCTAATTACAAATAAGTACTTTAGGTCAGATGGTTGGTTACACCCAAGATCTGCTGACACAGCAGAAGGGCAGTAAAATAAAGAAAAAGTCAACTTAAAGTCATCTTTGAGAGCTCCCACATCTCGGCATAATTTAAAGCTTTAGATATGTCTGCAATAGTCTTCAGAAAATACTTACTCTAAGCAAAGATTTTGCCATTTCAGCAGCACTCAAGCCACTCCATCTTCTCACCATGTACTTTTACACTCTCTGAATTAGGGCTTTGTATTTGGTTTGCATGGCAAACCAAATCTTCTGGTAGTGGGAGAGCCACAGAGCTGACTTCTGTGAGAAGTTGCTAGAAGCTTTCACATGTCCATTAGAGCCAATGCCAGCTGGCCAAGGTCAAGCCCATCAGCAGTAGTGGCAGCACTTCTGAGATAACATATTTAAGAATGAAAACAAGATGATATTGCAAAGAAGCAAATTGCAGCCAGAGAAGTGAGAATATGTGAGACAAAAACTCTGCAGACTCCAAGGTCAGTGAAGACAGAGGGGGAGGATGTAGTCTAGGCGCCAGCACAGAGATTCCCCTGCCATCTGTGGTAAAGATGATGGTGAGGCAGTTCATAAATATCCATGGTGGAGCAGAGATCCACCTGCAAACCATGGAGGACTCCACCCCAGAGTAGGTGAATGCCTGAAGGAGGCTGTGACCACATAGGAAGTCCACACTAGAGCAGGCTCCCAGCAGAACCTGTGGAGCCATGGGGGAGGAGCCCATTCTGGAGCAGTTTTGCTTCCAGGACTTGTGACCCCATGTGGGAACCGTGCTGGAGCAGTCTGTTCCTGAAGGACTGCACCTGTGGAAAGGGACCCATGCTGGAGCAGTTCTTTGTGAAGAACTGTAGCTCATGGGAAGGACTCACATTGGAGAAGTTTGTGGAGGATTGTCTCCCATGGGAGACATGTTGGAACAGGGAGAGGATTCCTCTCCCTCAGGAGGAAGAAGTGGCAGAAACAAGGTGTGATGAACTGACCATAACCCATGTTCCCCATTTCCTTGTGCTACTGGGGGAGAGGAGGTAGACAACTGGGAATAAAGTTAAGCCCAGGAAGGAGGGAGGGGTGGAAAGACCGTGTTTTTAAGATTTATTTTTACTTCTCATTCTCCTACTCTCATTTGATTGACAATATTAATTAAAGTTGCCCCAGGTTGAGTTTGTTTTGCATGTTATGGTAACTGGTGAGTGATCTATCCCTGTCCTTATCTCAGCCCCAGGTCAACCCACCACAGGCTTGTCCAGCTGCCCAGTTGCCTTGCCTAACTGCAGGCACGTATGAGAGCTCTGCATGTGTGAGAGCTCTGCAAGAGCAGGGCTCTATCTGATAATAAGGAAACAGGTATAGGGCAAGAAATATGTACTTTCTGGGACAGTTACATAAGGAAATCATAGTACAATAGGGACCTGTATATATCCCACCTTATATTTTCTGTTTTTAACACAGGGAATTGGTGTAATATTCTATTCAGACAAATTGCATTTAAGAATTGAGCCCACCCATTGTGTTTAGAGACACTGCCTTTTAAGGATTAGCTACAATTTCATTTGCATGCTGAGATTTACAGCTGGCATCCACAGCATGCAAAGTTGCTTCATCTTCCTCTTTAGACAGCAGTGACTAGAGCCAGTGGTTAAGCAGTGAAAGTTCATTCAAAAGTAACATCTGCTTGTACTTCAGATTTCAAATCACATTTTTTTGTTTGCTTTTCATCAACACTTCAGCTAAGATGAGCGGTGGCATTTTGCATAATATTCAAGAGTTTCCTTATGTAAAATACAGAATAACTACTTGTAAGATTTTGAAGAAAAATCTCCTATGAAGTCACATTTTCTACATTCTCATCTAGATATAAAATGTATAAATCTAATATTCTTCCACTCCTTGTCTCTGAGCTTTTGTTTAGATGACATGAGCTGCTTTGCACATGAAAAGCATTATTTCTGCGAAACTAGACTTTTTCAGTTCTTTTGGTTTGTGCTGATCTTTGGTACACTGGTTTCATTCACTTCTATTACATGGCACCATGGCACTGATCAAATGATCTGTGCTCATGTGATAATAAGCTCCTACACATTGCTGACTAAAAGACAACTTTTGAGAGTCACTGGATAACTTGCTCACAAGCCCTGTGGCCCAAAGAGTATAGACTGATATAATGGCAGTGAGTTTAAAGGAGTTGTGAAAATTATATCACCTGGGGGTCAAGATAGCAACTTCTTGTATTTACCAAGAATACTGAGATTAGAGCAGTGGAGAAGCCCAAAGTGCAGGTGAAGGTGGTTCAGAAGAAATTTATACCTGTGACCTGCAGGGGTGATCTGCATGATTCTCCATGCATCTTTTTTCATGCTCTTTGAAGTACTTCTTAAGGGAAATGCTAGCATAAGGAAGGACAAAACTATAAAAGAAGAAAATAAATTTCCAATTATAACCATTTTTAAAAGTTCTTCAGGCTTCAACCACGATTTCCAAAGGTGACCAGTGAATTTATGTTTCTCATCAGCAACACAGCAAAAGGCCCTGATCTTCAGAAAAGTGCTGAACCACCCAGAATATTTAATATACCCGTGTGCAGCCTTAGAAAGCCAGGTCACTCTTTGCACAAATGTGAAAAACTTAAAATATCATTTGAGTTATGCACTCTTCTTTTCCAGTTGAGAACTTTTGTTTGTTTATTTCGTGAAGCAACAACAGGCTGCAGAGAAAGTGGGTAGTATGGAGCTTCCCTTGTTCACAGCTTGAATGTAGGGATGTTCCAGCTGCCTGTAGGACTATGGCATGGTAAAGACTGGGGCTATGTGTGTTTTCTTATCCTTAGGTCTATGGCCGTGTAGAAAGCTGCAACCCTTTCTGGCTGAGTGGTGGAGGAAGATGAAGACAGGAGCATGCCATGATGTGGTCATATCCCTGTCCAGAGCTGGGACTGTCAAAACCAGGGGAAAGAAGAAGCAGCAGACAGCTTAGATCACCATGAGCAGCCCCTCCCTCCCTACACAGGACACTCCCAGCCTCAGATCAAGGCTATCCATTCAATATGTCCCTGATGGCCAAGAGACATCCAACCAGGACCAACTGTGTTACCAGCCCCCTGTGACACAGTCACTCCCAATGTGACATAGCCACAACATGACCAGAGCTAGTACCAGAAACTGGTAGCAGCCCTCTCTAACATGGCTGGGACATCGTAAGGGTTGTCAGCGCTGCACTGGTCTGACACAGCTATTCTATATTCTGCTGCTCCAATGAGAAGAAACAAATAAAAAAAGAAAGAAAGAAAACATTTTAAGGAGCAAAGTGGGATGAATAACACTGAGTAACTGGTAGTGCTGAGGCTGCAAGTTAAATAGCTGAAGCAGCAATTTAAAGAACAGCAGCTCAGCAATGGTTAAAGGGAGTTAAAAGAAACAGGTCCTACTCACTGCCCAATTTTAAAGATATGCATGGTACTTACTGTTGAGATTTGTGGGCTTGATGGCTAAATTCAGGAATAAAAAGACATTTTTTCAGTTCACTGAGAGTAGTATTTCACATCTTTGGAATGAGACACATGTCCAGTGCCAAAGTCTGTATCCACAAGTGTCTGACAGTGCTGAGGACATTTCAGCATGGACTGCCAGATTCAAATCTGTTTTTCTCGGGATTGAACCAAAGAACAAAGGGAAAAAAGGGGAAGGGAAAAGGGAAAAAAGGGGAAGGGAAAAGGGAAAAGGGAAAGGGAAAGGGAAAGGGAAAGGGAAAGGGAAAGGGAAAAGGAAAGGGAGTATTTTGCCCTGCAGACCCATGCTTAGAGTGATTTACAGAGTACAGGTATATTTTCTTCCCTGTATTTGTTTTATATTGGTGTGTGGCTTTGAGTTATTAGGGATTTTTTAGTTTTCTTTACAAGATCACATCATCAAGTGGCTAATGAGAACTCGGACTATGCAAAACATCTCTTCTCTCAGAGACTTATGCAAGTTTCATGAAATCGTTGTTTCATTCTGAGAATCTTGGGTCAAACCCTGCTCTGGTCAGAAGAATTCAGAGCAACAACTGACAAGATAAACTGCTGTACCTCCTTTCCTCTTTCTAACTGAAATTTAAAAAAAAAAGTGTACTTATTATAAAAATTAAGATTACAGTTCATACTGCAATTAAAAATGAAACTGCAAATATTTACAATGTTGAGGGAAGCAAGCAGAAGGGTCTGTGGGCATAAAGAAGTTCCAAATAAGGGTTTTACCATGCCCTTCTATTCTGTCAGTCCCATATTTTTAGAGGAAGAGCTCAGCAGAGAAACTGGCTCTTAACTAGGTGTAATTTTTGTTTTGCTCTTACAGTACACTTTTAAAAGTTGAGAGCCATTTCTTTTCATCAGGTATGCCAGAAGGTGCCAGAAACCACGCTCTGTGCAGTCTGCTGCAGATCCTTCCTCAGAGTCAGCAATTGTACAGCTATCTCTCCACTCCCACATCCCTGGGGATTTCTCAAGGACGGGCGGTCTATTTTTCTCTTTACAGTGTCCATATCCATCCTAATTAGTTTGAACCAGGCTACAAGGATTAACGAGATCCCCTCAGTAAGAGGCTTTGCAAAAATGGTGACCTCTCACCCTCCCAGCTTGTACGTGTGTGAGCTCAGTTGTGGATATTTGGAGTGGTGCACATGGTAGACCTGCATTCAGAAGTGGCACAAGAGACTACTATAGTATTTTCCCTTTAATCTCTAGAAACCAGACACTGAATTTTCCCCTTACACAATTTTATACCAGTATAAATGCCACCAAAGTTGACATAAAACAATTCTGATATCTACAGGCCTGATGGGAGATAACAGGTCCCTGAATGTACCCTCACTGGACTTCAAGGTTTTGATGTGCTGCTTCTAATACTCAAATTATCTGGCCTTCTCATTTCCCTATCTAGGTTACCATATTTCACATGGTGTTATTAATCTTATAAATACTATTGACTTCTTTTCTGTTGTAATCATTGATTTCAGCCTATCTTCTGGAACTTTTGACTGCTTTTATAAAAGAGCTATGTTGCTGTGACAGAAACTAGATTTGTTTTAATAGGGTAACATAACATGAATGTAGAGAACTTAGAAGCTGTAGGTCTGCAAAGACTTCCAGTGACAACGTTTTGGGAAAATTGATAAAGCCACATGTGAAGCAGTGTTGTTGGAAATTGGAAGCTGATAAGGACTAAATGTGAAGACAAAAAACGCACAAAGTGGGATTGTTAAATAGAACATACAAACAGTTAAAAAAAAAGCATTAGGTTTAAGAGGACATCAAAACCTTGGACCTGAAGTGAGTTCAGACTTTTGTAATCCGCTGTGATTTCTACTTAGTGTGAAGATCAGTGGGATTTTACCTTGGCTGTTTTAGAAGTTTCCCATAACAAAACTGCTGAGTTCTCAGTATGCAGCTGATATTACTATCCTGTCTATTCTGCAGAATAAATCTCCTGAGCACAGACTTTGCTTCCTATTACCAGTCAGGGTAACTCCAGGCTTCAGCAGAATGAACCTGAATTGACACCAGTGCCAATCAGATCACGGTATCTTTCCTGAAGGGTATTTTTAATTATGTTTTTAACAAATCCTATTTTGAATTGCCATTCAGTTTTGCCAACCATTACAAGAAATAAAAATTATCTTTCTTATTCTCTTTATTGTTTTTGAAACTTCTAATTCTGACACTATTATTAAACAAATCCTTTGTCTGCTTTTTAGTAAAAGTTACAGGGATACACTTCCTACCTACTTTTGATTAAGTAATGTTCAAGTCAAAGCCTACTGAAGACAGAAAAGCCCTCTCTGACAAAGTGTATAAAAGTTAAATTACTACAAAATACTGCAAACACTGTGTAAGGTTCCACTGCATTTCCCAGTGCTCTTCTTTTATCCCCCATACAATAGACTGTAACCACATTTGTCTTTAATGCCAGACATAATTGTCTATCTGCATTTTAGCTGTCCTCTCCTGAATCTCATCTAATCTTTTAATTTCAGTTTTGTGATGAGAAGCCCTAAACTGCATACATTTCTGCCTCTTCCCAGGGCTGCCAGAAAGCTTACTCAGAATGAAGCAAAAGTTACTTATTTCAGTCACTCATTCTTATCCTTAGCAGGTCAGGCTAAGCTGCACTAGGGACATTTACTTGTGTAAAAGGCTTAGCAAAATGTGGAAACTCATATACCATATTACATCTGTATCACAGATATTGCTCCCAAATACACTAAGGATGGCAGAGTTAGAGAAATGTTATTTCTTTGTAAGACAACTCTTTCTTTTTCATATCTATCTTTGTGCTATTTTTGCAACATAACTGTAGAGGCTTTTAACCATTTCACACAGTATGCCTCCCATTAAATACACCGCACTGCCACCATCCACTAGTATTTCTTCCAAATTAATAAAGCTAAAGGAATGAGCAACACAGATAACTCAATTTTTAAATATTATTTCTCTTTAACCAGTCTAAACCAGCCAGTCATCAATGGTCACATCTAAAAGGTGATACCAATCTGATGATGTACTCCATACTCACAACCTCTGTCTTGGTTGTTGTCAAACAATCACTCCAGCTTGAAGGTGATTGGCCTATTTTACAGAGACAGCATTAAGAAAGCAGGAAGCAGTGCTGACTGACTACCCCATCAAGTACCAATGCTGGGGTTCATGGGACAAACAGCAGCTAAAATTTGCCACTTATGAGGGGAAAAACACTCTGGACCAAGTAACAATATTGTAATAACATCTGGTTTGGGTGATATGATGCCTTTCATTCAAGTGATTCATAGCATTTTACAAGCTAGGTGCAAGTACTTCACCACATTGACTGCAACACTTAAATCATTTAAGAGTGTAAATTAATATTGTCAGTAATTCCTGATAGGAGGGTTTGGGGTGTAACTTAAACTGCCTATAGAAATGGGATGCAATTAGGAAAACTATAAATCAAGAGATATTTTACCAGAACCTAAGTTAAAACAACCCTAATTTTAAAGAATTGGAAACTAATATCCTCTCTGCTGTCCCAGATGTTATTTTACAATACAGGACAAGAACATAAAGTGATACATCCATGACAGCAGGCTACAATGTTGAAGGGAAGATGATGTACAAAAGTAGTGTGAAATCTCAGTCATACTTTTTTTCCTTCTTCAGAAGTACCATACATTTCAGAAGAAAAAATTAATTCAGAAAAAATGTCTTCTTGAAACGACGCTTTAAGTCACAGAATTTAAGGAACCGCATCTGGAGGAGTAAAGGGAGAGTTTTAAGGAAGAGACAAGCTTGATTTCACATTATCAAGATAATATTAAAACACAAAAATATCTAATTGCTATATACTAGACAGCAACCACAACAGAAAAACAGTAATTTCTTTGAGAGAGTAATTGGAAATGTCTTCTTTGAACTGCTTCTTGCACTGGATCAAAACTGCCCCACTGCTATCACAGTGAGCCTGGGAATAACGAGTGAAGCCTCCTCTGAGTGCTCATGCCTGCCAGCATGAGAATTCCTCAACAACTTCTACCACTTAAAAATATATAGTTATGTCCTGGCAGCTTCTTTCTGCATATTGTAGTTTAGGTATTGCAACAAAGGCTTGCAGCTACCTCTGTCGTGATATGCTGCCACTGCCTGTCATCTTCAAGACAAGGTAACAGTGAACGACTGTATGAAGGTCTTCAAAATTCTGGTGAAAATGGGCCATGCTATCCCTGAGGAAAAGCCACCCTGTAGTATTTCACCTTTAGCTAAAAATAAATAATTCATAACCCTTTCACTCCCATTGCATGATTTTGTATTTTATTTTATAGCATGATTTTGTATTTTATTTTATATATATAGTTACAATTTGTAATCTAACTATAAATTGCAAATATACTTATTTATGCTGCAGTGTAATACAAAGCCGTTGTGTGATGCAGCTGATTGAAATAATAAATTTAAAATGTCTGCATTTACTGTGACAGTTAAGGTGTTTGGATTATGCAGAAGAAATAGCAGAAATCACAAACTTCATTTTAAAAGCCATGATAGTCTTAACCTACAGAAACTGTCTGATTCATAGAAGAATAAAACTCCACTATTTATACAGAAAAATTCAAATTGTTTTATTTCTTAAAGATCTAGTACTGATTTTAGTGAAGTCAAATGTCTGTTTGTTTAATGTCTCTTTTACTAGGGACTTCCTTGGGTATTTCAAAAAGTAAAAAATATAAACACAAGCACTACAAAGACTGAAAACCAGGTCAAGAGCCCCACCTATTTTCTGCTGTATGTCATTCCCATGTAATTTTTTCCAAATTATGTGGAAAATGTTTCAAATATACATCTGACAATTCTGAGATACATACATTTAATGCAAAACTTATTCATTCTTATGTCAGACAATGTTAAATTAATATTGGGGGGAAAAAGCTAACAAAACCAACAACAAAACAAAAAAGCAAAAATTAAAACCACAAGAAAACTTACTAGTCCTGATATTTGGTCTAACTTTCTGTGTTAAAGGTTTTCTTGAGAAGATGCTTTATGCATGAGATTTCTTAACCACCACAAATATAACTCTAAAGTTAATTTTGGCCCATGGACCATCAAAGAGAAAAGACTAGACTATGTCTCTGTGAACAACCACTCACTCCAAGTCATATGAAATTCCGCAAACATTTATATTACTGAAGCTATGGGGCTGTTCTAGCTAATCCTGACCTTTCAGATACCTGGGCAGCTATACCAAAACCTAAGAAAACATGTTCACCTCTTCTGATACCAGGCCCCGCTGCAAGTTCAAGGGTCTACACAACCCAATATGACTTTGTTCTCTTGAAGCTTTTGGTTTCCTCTATATAAGGAACCCCTGGATCTGACTCAGAAGACCCAGGAAAATGTCCCAGTGTTCTAGCTTCAAAGGGCACTTATGCCTATCAGTGCTATTCACAAATATATCCTTAAACTCTGACTTGAATTTGAGATCAGGGCCACTAAGAATCAGAAATCACATGGGGAATGTTATTCTCACATTTCAATTAAATAAATGAAACATCAATTTAGAAATTATTGTGTATTTCCCTGTGTAACCCTCTCATTGATCCATAAAATTGTATAGTAACCAAAATAACCTTTCAAATTCCAATGAGAGAGACATGCATCCCAGTAGAAGTCTCCTTTCTGTAACATTTCCAGAAATCAGCTTTAATAATACCAAATATTTTCAGCTGACTGGCACACTCACTGCAAGAATTAAGCAAAACTAGCATCCAATACAGTTCAAATTGTTGATGCAGCCTTGTAAGAAGTAGTAAAAAGTGAAGAAATGGGAAGAACCATCTATTCTCTTTCAATTAGGTGAAAACAAAAGATGTAAAACAACCTGGTATATTTCCAGATCTTTGAGGGTTTGATTGGAAGGCCACCCACTCCTGCTCTAATTGCTCAAAAAGCAGTTTCCTCCTAATTCATTTGCATCTCTTTCTTGTCCCATTTTTTTCAGTGAGATGATTTAGCACCGGTGTCCACTGAATAAAAAAAAGCCTGATTAATGTGCAGCTGCTGACATTATAGCATATACATTCATGTTAGTGATGGAAGAGCCTCATGTAATTGGATCAGAAATTGGATAAAATACTGAAAAATTTAACACAGCCTTTGTCTTTATGTTACAGTGAGATGGCTGGGAGGTCAGGAAGTAGGAAACAACTAGGGGAGTTTTATATGCTTTTCTGCTAAAAATTTGTTTAACACATGCCCATGATTAAAAAAACGGTATCCCACTGCGACACAGAGGTGCAAGAGAGGGAATAATAAATTGGTGGCATTGACAAGGTGTCATTTGTTATCTGCTTTAAAATGTCAGGTCATGCCATTGCACTGAAATATTTTCTCTCTTGATGTATGTCTTACAAAGCAAGTTCAATGTTTGGCACTTTTCGATTTCAATAAAAGAAAATAGCTTTTAATCTGGAAAGCATAGTAACCATCAGGAAAATAAGGTCAATTCAAGGCTCCTATTTGAACACTTTTTCACAAGTCTTTCAAAAAAAGCTTACTCTAAGTGGCCTAGTTCATCAAGGAGCCTTGTTCTTCCTCACAGACCCCTGGCTGGCTCCCTGCCCCTTCTCCCAAACCCCTCCCCCCTCCCCCCCCAGTTCTTTTTTTAAGAAATAAAGCATGTTTCTGTCATTTCAGTATCAAAAAGTAAAAAAGAATTGTTAGTTTCTGTAGAACTTGAGCATTGTCATTAAAAACCAGCTTTTTGATAATGGAAACTATTAAGAGAATGTTTCCCAGGCTGACATTAACTGCATGCTGGAAATACAGGTGGGGAATTAAAATAAGTTATGAAATTATATCAATTGCAAAGTCCACAAAATAAACCAAGCATCTTATAGGAGAAGAGAGCAGTTATTATGTTTGTGTTTTTAATATTAGGGGAGAATAAACAGCGACAAGTTAAGTGCTCAGGGCAAAAGCCTTATTTCCCCTTAAATCTATCAGAAACATGAGAGCTGGAAAAGTAGGTGATGAACTGGTAATGGTAGAACACAACGAAACTTCAAATTAAGTCACAAATTTAATTCACTGGATACATTTATGCTGGTCAAGGCTTATGGGGAAAACTGAAGCTTTCTCCTACAAAGTGCTCACAACCACAATTCCCGATGAACCTGAGCATTAGTTACTTCTTGAACCTACTCTCCAAGGAGTACTTTATGGTATTGTTTGGGAAACACACCACGAACAAAAGCAATGCGACATGGATGAGAGTCAGCAGCAGCAAATTAAAACCTAACTCATACCGGTTTTATGGGTAGGTGTAGACCAAGGCACTCTGGCTCCTGACTTGCCTAGACACAGAATAGCTGAGGGTAGGAGAAGGAAAGGTGAGAACGCAGGGTATGTATATAGGGGGAGATCTAGATAAATAAGTGGCTCTGCTTTCCTGGGGGTGCTGGAGGGCTGGCTGTTGCCAGAGCACTACTGACTAAATAAGCATCTAGAAATGGCTGTTGTGCTTCAGTCAATGTACAAGTCTGCCTTTTTCAGTGTTTTTCTCACCTCCATTTGTTTACGCACCCTCAAGTTCAAGGTATAAAGCTTTGAGCCTGCCTTCGTGGACTCCACAGGACAGTTTGCTCTGGTAAAGGGTTTAAAAAGGGACTGAATATGAAGATCCCTGGCTTGCCACCATGGACATGCAACAAGGTGAAAAAACAAAGGGTGGAAATGTTTTTATAGTTCTTTACCACAAACAGTTTTTACTGGATCCTAATTCTCTAATATATTTTTCATTTTATTTTTTTTTCCTCCATCAGTGTGATACATTCAGCTCATCAGTTCTCAGGTGAATTCTAAAACCAGTCTTTTCCAATCAAAGCTATTAATTTCTCTGGCCCACTTTATCTCCACCAGTTATTGCATACTTATCCAGAGGAAAATTTGGAAATACAGGAAGTAGGGCCATATGAATGAAAATTCTACCATTGTGACTCTATTCTGCTTCCTCTGTACACCAGTAGAAGAACAGAATAGCTCTGCTGAAATCAGCAGCTGCTTTTATTTTCTGTTATTCTAATGAATATCAGATCCTGGTCCAGCAAACCACTGCTTCTCCAGTTCAACCATATCTCAGCATCAGTAATATTCAGACAGTTTCTGCTTACCACAATTCCTCTGGATTTATCCCCAGAATTTCAGAAGTTAACACAGTGGTGGGAGGGGAGGAAAACCCAATGTTTAAGGAACAGGATGAAATTGTATACAAAAAACCCCACCTATATCTGGTGTGTATCAAAAAGTAATATAAATAAATTTGGCTTTATTTCTTGGGTACTAAAGGATTTCAATATTAATGACAGTTTGTACAGCATGATACTGTAAAGCCTAATTTCCAATCAACACCTCACAGAGCACACAGCCAGTTCCCTTACATTTTTCACAGTTCTGTAGTACAGCTAGAAAGTTTTGCATCACCTTGAGCTGAAAGCCTTGAAGACACTGTAAAAATCAAGCACCTTTGGTTATGTGACAGTGTTTCACTTCAGCTATTATGATACAATTGTTTAGACTAGTGGAATAATAAATGGCCCAATTGTTCGCAAGGGACTAGGGATTGCCAGGCAGGAGGGATTATTGTTCTTGTCTGTGGTTTAGTAGCTAGCATTATTCAATGCCTGATGCAGATTCATAATTAAAATTAGTTTGTGCATGAGCTTGCAAGAGAGAGACAGAGAAAATATTCACAGATTGTACAGGTAATAGGGAGAGGTATTTTTTTATCTGCATACGGATTGGTTCCAGTGAAAGATTTGGGAAGTTTCTAGAGGGATGACACAGCAGAGACACTCAAGACTGAAAAACACCCTGATCTCTAGAGCTGAGGATAGTGCATGAGAGATCATGAAAAATATGTTCAAAGAGGAGACAGCCAGTTACCTAGAACTAGCTACTAGAAAATACTAGCTATACAGGTGCTCATGAAATATCACTTCTCCAGAGCTTAGATACCTGCCTTAATGATGTCAGAGAAAAGCCTTCATTCCCTTTAGGGTATCAATCTGTGAATCCATTCATAAGAGTATTAACCTACTGTTGGGAATCAAAGGAGTTTCAAGGTGTGGAAACAACACTTTACTCGCAGGACATATGAAGAAGACCAGAGAGACTCAGAAAACACCCTGAAATTTACTACATTCGTCAATAAACCGTAGTATTGGACTTTTAAATATAAAAAGGATTTACTACACTTAGGCGTAGTATTCGGACTTTCCTGGATGTTTTCATGTTGTTAATAATTGTTTACACGTTTGATTGTTACGGTTTTTGGCTTATTATAGTTGTTAGTTGTATTCCCCGAGTTTGCCATCATGGCGGTTCTCCCTGTTGTTTTTTCCCTCACAACCCTCCATGTTGTCCTTTTCTCCCTCAGTTTTTCCTGCCACTACCCCGACCCCAGTATTCTGATTAGTTGTTTGTTGGACCATTCCCTATTGGTCACTCTGTTGCTTGGTTACAAGCTCCACCCCCAGTTTTATCCAATCCCTTCCCTGTTACCCCCCCAGTTTCCAGAATCTTCCCCTGAGCCCTATATAAACCGATCCCCGCAATAAAATACGCCTTTTTAAGCCCACAACTTGCCTGTGTGTGTGTGGTCACTGAGGCCCCGGTCAACAGTCCGGCAACCTACTCCTAGAACAATCCTACTCCTGGGAGAAAGGAGTTGCTTCTATCACTCAGTTATTGTAAAAATCTAGAAATTATAGGTACAACATTTTTTTGTTTGTTTTTAAATATCTCATCATATTTATATAAAACCTGTCTCATTTAAGTGATGGGGTGCTAGTAATAAGTTTTACCAAAGGATATATTTCAACAGTTTTATCCCACTGAAATAAAAGTGCAAGCTTTACCATGGGCATTGTAAGCAAGATCTTACCACTCCTAAACGCAATGCACTGGGAAACGCTTTTTACACTAAGCAAACCAACAGAAGGATAGTTTATTTTATATTTCAGTCTGGCAATATTTTGCATTATTATTGGAACAATGAATGTCACATAAATTTAGATAACCTGATCTCATTTTAGCACCAGGAAGTAAGTTTTTGGCATCTATTGCCTGCGAGGAAACTGTGATGCAGGGAGCTGTCACCATAGATGTGCATGTTCCACAACTTCAAGCACACACACTCATACTACCATTGTTAACAGCTCCTTTGACATTAGAAGCTGTAAGATACTGCTTCTTCACTGCTGTAATCACCTGTCGCATGCCCATAAACCCTTTACTTAATAAGAGTTCACTTATAAATTACAGATCATTCAGACTTTCCTGGAGCATTTTCTGACAGACAAATCATAAAAACTAAACCAATTACTATTTGCTGATATGCAGCTATAGCACTGGACATTATTACCTTCTCTTAGATTTATTAGGAGACAAATAACAGGAATGCTAGGCGTAAACTGAATTGTACAGGCTTCACAGCATACATGTCTTATCTATTTCCCCATCACTGACCAGATTATGTCCTGGGGCATGTCCTCAGTGATTCTTTAAGTTCTCAAAAAGATACATGACTGATGGATTGCTTTTAATTATAATGGTGATATACAGAACTTTCTCCCCTTCACGTGATTTCAGTTGAATAACAGAATTTTCTAATATATCAAGCACTTTTCTTTTATTTTCCTTTTTTATTTTTAAAAAGCTTTCTAGGACTGAGAGTTAAACAGTGGTCTATGCATCTAGTGGATGCCAGCTGCCTGCTACCATTTCCTAGTATAATTTTTTTTTTTTTAAATAGTTAATAAGAATGAAAGAAATAGCCATGACTATTGGAAATAAGGAATTGAAAGTATTTGGAAAGTTGAACAATATCCAAAATTAAAACGATAGTTTTAAAAGTTTTTTTAAGTCTAAATAGATTTATTTTATATGGAATTCAATTAAATGTTTTGTTGAGTCCAAACCCAAGTATATAATTTCATATTTGGGTTCTTAGTACTATTGAAGTTACATTTTGGTACATCAAAAGTAATTTTGAAACATCTTCGACATTTAATTTGAAATTGGCCAAAATTAAGTACTTTGCCTTTTTGTAAATTTGTGTATTCTGAAGAAGTCATTTACAAACCTAGGTGAAATTCCCCACAAAATTCTAATATCCTGGAATCCCAATACTAAACATATAAAACTGTGGCTGATTGGTTGCAAATATTCTTTTCAGCTTTTCTTACAGTAAGGTAATTAAATAGTATTGAAAAACTAGGAGGAAAACATGGACTTGGAAACAAATACATCTAATTTCATGATCTTGCCAGCCTAGCTCCCCAAAACAACGAAAAATTAGTATTTGAGCAAATCTGAGATTTCAAAACCGCTACTGTCTTTTACAAGAAGACACCAAATCTTTCTACATGATAATCACAACATTCTAAGTGTTTTCAGAAGCTTTTTTTCATACAAATTGTTATTTCCATTGTTAAAGAAGCATCAAGCTACAATACAGGCAAGGGAAAATTTTGTAATAGGCTTCTAACATCAAATCGGAAAGTTTCAGTCATAAAGTATGCAAAACATTCATTAGCTGTATCAACAATGCTGAGACGTTTTTATTTTCAAGGACTATCAGTTTCACTTACTGATAATCAAGACAAAAACCAACTATATTTCATAATTTTATTTTTTAGAAGAGAAGCCTACTCTTGAGAAACTTTGGTGTTACCCAAGAATAAAATTCACTTCTGTCAGGTACTTTAAGGAAAAACTATCCTTTAGAAATAATGTCATAAACAGCTCTTTAGCTGTACAATATGGGTACTCTTCTTAGTTACACATTAATATATTGGGGGGTGGGGGGGTTGGGGGAGGGTTTTGGTGGGTTTTGGGGTTGTTTTTGCAATTATGTTTTCTGTTAAAATAAATTATAGGGTTAGATCTAACTCCATCCAGGGCAGAATCTCACTAACTGCAAGACCAGAGCCTAAAATAAAAAGAAACAAATAATATTTTTGAAACAGATCCAGAAGAAGAGACTGAAGTGAATTCTTCTGGCTTTTATTACAGCCTGACTGAAAGGCACAGATTATAACTCTCAAACTTTTTACAAGGATATGAAGAACTAACTCTGATTTCATATTAAAATAAATATTCATGAATAATAGTGCTGAATCAAATGAAGAGTAACTTGGTCCCAATAACACTCTTGGAAATCCAGAACCACTCTACTAATTTCAATAAAGTTTTTGCAGTTTAACATGAACACCAAAAAGCTGAGAACCAGAACCACTGGAGCATACCTGCTTGAAAGATGTCTCACAGGTCAGTAATTAAAGTCTCACAAACACTGGCTTTCCTCCAGGATAATTCCAGAGGGTGACATTAAAAAAATCTTATCTTGTACCAGTCTTTGTGTTAAAGTCTGATGGGAGAAAGCAGACCACAGCAGGAGGATGGCAATTTAAAGGGAAATGCAGGTGATTGCCAGCAGAAGTGGTTGCAGTTCAGCGGATCTCTGAGTGGCTATTGCTGCTGTATAAATAGCACAAAGGCAGCATAGAATGAATTTGATGGTGAGGGACAAGTACATTAAAGACTCAAGAAATATCACAACAAAATGGTAGCAGGATCTTTCTCCCTACACACCAAAGGGTGCACTGCCAGCAGCTGACCTGCTGAGCAGGCATCTGTAACCAAAAGCTGTGTGTTGCATCAGAACCCTCAGCACACAACCTCAACACGCACTGCCCTGCTGGAAAAAGCAATGAAAACCCAACCAACACTCACTGCAGCTGGACTGGGTAACAACCATGAGCAGCTATTAAGGAAGGTTGATGAGACAGAAACCCATGCAATGAGAGCTGGGGCATGCTGCAAAGTGCCTGTAAAAGAAATGAAGCAGTGAGCAGCAATGCCAGCAAGCACAACCCCAGGGGATGAAAGCCATTCTGGGTAGTGTCAGAAGGCTGAAGAACAATATCCAAGGGGGATAAGCATTAATGAATTTTTAGATGTGGAGGAGTCCAACTGAAAGCAAACTGAATTAATGCTCCCCACTGACAGCAATATCCTGCACACCCTGCCATCACAATGAAAACCATTAGTGCCATGCCTAAAGAAAATATTCTGCTCAAAGCAGTAAAGTCTTAAGTACAGCTGTTTGAGTCCCCAAACTGATAACAAGGTCTACCAAAACCACTTTCAGGAAACACTGGGGTACCTCTCCTTCATGCTGCTGAACTGGCAGTACCCCACGCAGGACCACTGCACATCCGTACTCCCCACCTTATAATGACATATATAAAACCCCATATAAAATACTACTAAGTCAAACAACCTTACAATCTACCACTTTGCATAAAAGCTAACAATCCTGGGGCAGTTTGTGTTTCTAGTGAACAAAAATAAGGAGGAATGGCACTTCAGAGGTCCACAACTCCTCCAGACATCATTCCAAAACTCAGCAGTGGTCATGTTGAAACAGGTCAGATCCAAGTGTAAAAGTGTAAGAAGAAATCAACTGAAACTGATTCTTGTGCAATGGGACAGATCAAGACAGATGTAACATCTCTGTGTCTTACTGCCCTAGGATTTGTGCTAGTCTGACATAGGCAGGTACAATTTAAGCTGAGTGCTGATACCTACAGTTCCTTCACAATGACACCACATAATTTTGTTACCCAGGTATTTATAACGTGAGGAATCCAGAAACTGATTTTTACATGCAACATGTAGCAGATGGCACATATATGTATTTCCTGAGCAAGATTCCATGATAAAATACAAACCAAAAAAACTCAGGAAAGGTATTGGTCAGATCACAGTAGTCTAAATTTTAAAATGACATTTCAAAATGAAATTCAAAAAGTGATTAATTTTTCCTTTTAAAAACACATCTAAAATTCAAGTCAGTTGGGAAGCCAAGTGCCTGCTTATTCAAGAGAGGATTGACTTCTTATATGGATAGCATGTAGACTATTCATAATTTTGCAAGCTTCTCTTGTAAGCCTTCATGTTTCAGTTTATAAACCAAACCTGAACTATCTGGGATTAGAATAAAGTGTGACAGGAACAGGATCTCTGCGAATGATCCCTATTAGGGAAGTCTGTCCTCTGAAAAACATGAGAAATTATTCATCTGCAATGTCAATTCTATATTTTCAGTTTGCTTCACAAATGTACTCAGTAAGGCAAGATATAACAGCAACAGCAATATCAGTAATACTTGTTATTTTTTGACAACCATCTGTATGGGTCTTTCCATCCAAGTTTTATAATACTTTGATTTTAGATACCTGTACATAAAATTTTTTATTGGCTGTGTGGAATAGCACTTTAGAATGGTTTGGGCAACACTAACTTCCCACACACCCTTTTTTCTTAACAATTTCTGAGTTTCTGATATATTTTTTTTACCCCGTATGGGAATGCAAACTAAACCGTTACAATATTCAGAAATCAGAACCACAACTTTTCTTCTGTTTCTATTGAATCTCAGAGTCCATTACTCCAGGGCTTCTCTCCCACTTTCTGTCATTTATATAAGAAGTGGCAAGAAATCAGCAAAGAGGAAACTGAAGCACACAGAGACTAAGCAATTCTCCAGATATCACTGGAAAAGTCATGTGTTCTGTCAGGAGAAAGAATGGATTTCTTAACTAACATTAATGGCACTTTTGTCATTAACCAGTGTTGTTCATCCCAAGACCCAAGCAAAGCAAAAATAAATATGACAACAAAGTCCAGGTGAGACACTGTCCATATTTCCATGACAAAGCACTAAATGATGCCTGCAAAGTGCAAAGCCAAACAAACTGCAACTGCTTTCATGCAGAGACATGTACTGTTTGATTTATCATTACCTAACATCTGTTTCTGAGGCAAAAAATAGACTTCATTAAATGTTTACTTTCAGAAGTAACTTAAAGCAAAACAAATGAGGAAAGTAATGTTAATAACAGTGCAGTTTTAACTACCAGAACAAACTAAAGGGTACTAAAGGGAGAAAATTACAATGAAACTTTCATGTAATGTTACCCAATGGATAAGAACAATGGCATTTCCTACTTAATGTTCTCTTTTGGAAGACAAATTATGCAATCCAAGCCTAGCTTCTTTTGCCAGTGTATCCTTAACTACAACATCTGTCTAAAGAAAATGCAGTTTTATTTAGGCTTCAGCCTAGTTTTTCTGGTCTCTTTATATTTTTCTTTAACAAAAAAGTTCATAGAAAAATATTTAACATTTACAGGTTGTGCTTATACATCAAATCCATCACCAAATTCCAACCAGAAATTATAGATCCTGAGACAGAAACCAACGAAGCTTTACTGAAAGTCCCTGACATGGAGCATTGTTGTGTATGCCAGCATTTCTAAGCTATGCCAGGTTTTTTTGTCATTTTGTCCAAAATCCATGAAATCAGAGAGAAGCTGCATATAGTAAAATTTGTCAGCTTAAGATTTACTTTATTTCAATGAAAGGGGTGGGGCAGGGACCATTTATTTGAAACTAGAATTCAGAGGAAAAATTGCAAATTAGCTTCTAGCTGTCAAAATGCTGCACTCTTTAAAGATGAAATAAGTAAACAGTTTCAGAGGGAAAAAAAAGATCATAAGAAAATATGCCATTTTACTTTCTTATTTTTGTCCTCTATTCAGTCATTCATATATACAGTTCTGCTTATAATCTTCTTTTTCAGCAAGGACAGGTTGTCCTATTAAAAAGGACACTTCCTTTTACACTACCAACAGGAAGATAATGTTCTGTGGACTCATCCTAAAAGGAAGGAGGCTTTTTAGGAGCTCAAAATAAATCAGAGATGGAAAAAAAAAAAAAAAAAAAAAA
>VXBX01003165.1:0-34998 GCA_013400415.1 Scytalopus superciliaris | reverse complement strand
TGTGCATATATCTGTTATATATGTATATACATATATATTTATAGATATGTGTAAAATAAAATTGAATTTTAAGACAGTGTGCGAGACTGCATAGGGCTATGCAGCCTAAATTAAACCTCAATTTGGAGACTCCAGACCCTCCTTAAGCAGTTGTATATTATTATACAGCATGGGACAAAAAACCCCCAAATCACTCAGATATTAGAACAGAAATTAAAGTCTTTTCCTCTCAAGCCTCAATGGTTGCAGACCAGGGTTATCCAGTAGATTGTAGCTATCATCCTTCTTTGTCCTAATTATGTTGAACTGAAGGGAGCAGCTTCAAACCAAAATCAGAGTAATTTCCATTGCTATGCCCATCCCAATACCCTACTGGAAATTATGCACAGGCTTTTAAAGTGTGAGGAATAACCAATGCAACAAATTACCAGAGGAAGCGATGATAATTTCAGATCAAGATCTGATACCTTTCTGGAAGACAGTCTGTAGCAAAAAAACCCAATATATTTTACACAGACTCAAGGTAGCTGCATGAAAAATATAACTGTCTACCTGAAAGAGGTCAAATTGACCCCACAGCCCCAGGAGTCCCTTTTGCTTTTAAGTTCTATGAACTTTAGCATGTAGTGTGTATATTTAGGTAGATGCAGTCAAATCCATGTTGTTTCTAAGACCATTTTCTATCTTTATTGCAAAACTGTTTCAAAAATCCAAATAACTAGGTGAGTTTTCTGGAATGTATCATGCAGATAATCAAACCAGATTATCTCATAAACGCTTTGGTTTAAAATTTGATGCACTGGCTCTTACATTTATCTGCCAAGGACTTATTTTATGCTCTGAGCATTTATCTAAAGATAGATGAAAGCTGAACTTTACAGCTTCTTTACAAATGGCACGGGCAACTTCCCACTTCCATGCGTGACATCAAAATGGAAATATTAACTGATCAGAGAAAGGCATCTGAAAAAAGTGACACGTTTTCAATATTTTGAGGTTATTTTCAGAAGTATATTTGAACTGGAGGTGCTTTTGGTTTAACTACATATCTCGCCCTAATGGCAAGTGAACAGCTAAAAGCTCTTGCCTCAAGCTGACAATATACTCTTGCTTTCCCAGATATAACATCACTACTCAACTGAAGCTAGTAGACTGTAGTCTGCTATTGAAGTTACAAAGACAGATCAGCACCAGCTTTGTCTCATAAGAGAGATTTTCACAGCTCCCTTGGAGCCAAGTCTATTACATATAATTCACATTTGCACTAAAATTCATAGCCCTTGGAAGAGTTTGGATTCAGTCACTGTCCTAAGCATTCCTGACTTGGAATAGCTGAAAGAGAATATGTTGGCACTCTGGTGCTGCAAATAAAACTCCAAGAGTAAAATTACCTTTTCCTATTTTTTTTATTTTTTTCTGAAAGTATTCCCTAACCTCACAGTACAATGTACAACTTACTTGAATATTATTATATTTATATCTGAAACTTGAGAAATGCTGTTAAATTCTATTCAAGGTATGCATAAATCTTCAGAAAAATTAGAAAAAAAATCCATGGAAGTAACTAGTTGATTCATTTTGTCTAACAGCTACAGAAAGCAGTGAATAGGGAGGAAACCAGTAGAAACTGCAGTCTGCCAAATCACATTTGCTGAGTTATTTATAAATGATACAGTACTCTCAATAAAAAGATTCTGACATTGCAGTATCAAGACCACAAAAAAACAAAACAAAACAAAACAAAACAAACCCAAAACAAACCAAAAACCCCCAAACAAACAAAGAAACAAACAAAAAGACATCTCAATTCAACTGGGAGACCAAGGTGATCCAAAATTCTGTTGCCCAATGTTGGTAACACTTAAATTCTGCCTGCTAGAAAATTTAGCAACAAAAAGTGTTCTCTGAGAGCTCCAAAAAGTGAAAAAAATGTTTCCAAACAAATTTCCAAATTCCAAACATATTTTCATATTTCACCATTTTTTTCACTGCATTGTGAAAAATATCCAATATAATCTGATAAATATTTTTAGATCTTGGGTTATAATCTTGCCCAAAACAAGATCCACCTGGATCAGAATTTTTTCTGCGTTATGATATTCCCATCTCCAGTTGTCTGCCAGTTGTATGTGTATGATCAATTCCACAAATTTCTGGTTTGGGTTTGGGCTACAGAAACACCACAAATCCAGAACTTTTTGAATCTAAATGCTACAGTTTAAAGTATATAGTTTGGAAGTCAAAGCTGTATTATTTTGCCTCAGGAGTTGGTGCCACATTAGCTTTCTTTATCTGAACAGAAACAGAAAAGCTTCAGATTTTCAGCCTGTTCTACGAAGTTTTCTAACCCAGTTTAGTAACTCTAACACAGCAGAAGATTATACCCAACTCTGCATGGCAGGTGAGAGGAAACCTGCAGATATTTTAATACCTTGAATGACTGGGGGTGGAGAGGGATGTCCTGGTAACACTAAAATGTGTATTTTCTGGATCCTAGAAGTATTTGAAAGGCAAGGAAAAGACTCCTAAATGTAGATACGTATTAGATAGTTTTCCAAACAGTTAAATGCTTATCTGAGAAACTAACTAGCCATAATAGCCCTCACTAGCCTTTTGTTCTCTTCTTTGAAGGATTTAGACACTAATGCAGTCCAAATAAAAACATTTAAGAAGGAACATGTTTAACTCCACACTACAAGGCTGTGTTGCTTTAATTATGACTTTTCAAATAAATCAGTGCAAAAACAGCATATACACCACACACAGAAAAGTGGTTTGAGTTAGTTGCTGCTCACCCTTTATAATATGCATATATAATAAAAAACACTAAAAAGTATAACAGTAAAAGAAAAACCACAGTGCTAGCAAATAAATAACAGTGTCAGAAGAGAGGTGTACCTTACTGACATTGATGCAACAGAACAACACAGAAGCTGGGTGAGCAGAAGCAGACCCCAGAGACATCAAACATGTGGGAGCTTTTTGTTTGTATTTCTGCTTCTAGGGCCTGATGTGTCCCCTAGGACTGCAAATGCTATGGTACCTCTCCTGTTGTAGCTTCCCTTCTCCTCTGGTCCTTGGACATCACATGTGAAAATACTGCGAGGACTGTTATAGAACACCCTGGACATCTCTCTGCCTCGTTACCTCTGTGTCTCTTGGGACTCTTACAGTAAATACAGAGCTTTGATTTCCGAATGTCTTCAAAACCCAAAAATGCAGCCTGCCTTTAACCAGGCATGTAAACTAGGAAAAAGGCACTCACAGTGCCCTAAAAAAATATGAACCTTTTAAAAAATACCTTATTAAATAATTAACAAATATTTAACATTTAATTACACTTTTTTTTTTTTTTTTTTAAGAATTTAACAGGAAAGTTACAGAAATTGTAATGGTCTACCTAGCAGCAAGAACATGTTAATTTTCTTAGCAGGTATATCCTGCTAATGGAATATTTTCACAGTATTACCATATCAGAATGTTAATACCATTTGCAGAATTCAATAAGAGTTAATGAGAACAATGATTATTTGAGAGTTAATTTTGCTTTGGGCTTTATTATTCTTTTCTTATAATTGTGAGTTCTTTGTTTTGTACTCTGTATAATGGTAAACAGACTAGCTCATGAAGTAATTGAATTTCTCTTACTACACACACAGAACCCCCATAAAGAACATGTAATGCTGCCAGGACTTACACAATGCTTTTCTCCTCCTTGCTGGATCATTCAGACTCTTTCTGTGGGAATGAGTCAGATTCTAATTACTAGTACACTATCGAAACTAAGAGCAATGCCCACGAACGTTGATAGATATTTTTTTCATTTTCAAGGGGATTCTGTAATCAAGATAATTTGCCCCATTGACTGCATATTCAAGCAGGCTGAAGGTTTATAGCAGCCTTGAATCCATTAGTAAAAATAATCACATTAAGGCTTGAACTTAAAGATAAGCTTGTATACCATTAACATTTTGGTCATTAAAACTATTCAATTTAATTTAACTGAGCTCTCACATTATTATGGCTACAGTAAACCAAGTAACCACATTGCCTTGTCCCTCTTTCGATTTCCACACAGGAGAAAAGAGAACGTAGAAAAGAAGAATAAAGAAGAAAAAAAAATTAAAAAGTCAGTCAGATTTTGTCAAAGGTACACTGATTCAAAAAGTATTGCAAAAGGACCTTACGTTAGATCTGAGTTTCACAAAATCAGAGAATGAAATCTTTGCAGTGAAAGAATGAAAATGTATTAGGACAATTTCCCTAACCTCTCAAAAGCCCTGGGAGTGCTAAATCATAACTTCCATTATATGCTTTTTGGTCACTAACATGAAAATATTTGTGTTTGGGGCACTTTTACACTCCTAGTAGCAAATAAATAATTTATTATTAAATCATAGGAAACAGTAAAGAAATACTTTTTGGACAAGTGTATAAAATATGACTCAGCTGTTTGTTTTGGTGGGTTTTTTTGTTTGTTGTTTTTGTTTTTTTTTTTTCCTAAAGGGTTTCCCTGTTCTGTATATGAAATATGTCTAATTTTATGTTTTGGAAAATTTGTGATACACTAAGTTAGAAATTGTAATTAGAAGTGTGAAAGTCCATCCTTTATAATGAAATTTTATTTCAGAAAGTATCACTAAGTCAGTATTAATTTTTGCCAGCACTGCATAGATTCCCTAATGAAATTACATTTAAAGGCAGAGAGTTTAGGTATCATAGTGATGAGTTGACTCTCAATTTTAGTGGCATTTTCATCAAACTAAGCACACAAGGAGAGCTCTGTATGTTAGTAGTTTCACCTCCACTCTGCCAGGAAGACAACCTGGGCTTCATTTCTTTCCTAGTTTAATTTTTCACACAACAAAAGATTATTTATTATCACTAGATATGCAGTCTGAGCCTTCCTTTTTCCAACCAGGAGCTTAGCAGTGACCTTGCAAGCAACCCTATACGCTTTTCCACAAAAACAAGCTGTTTCACAGGAAACAGCTAGTGCAACTAAATTTAAGCGTCTGCTTCACACATTTTCCATCAAAAACTATCTGGGAAATAAAAATGTTTGAATTGAGACATGTCATTGCAGTGTTTCATAGCAATTAAAGACAAATCATCCCCTACCTTCAGTTTTCTAAGAAAAGACCGTGATGTCTTCTGGAATATATAAATTGGTTTGGGGAGCATAAACAATACAGAAAAATGAAGGCATGAGACACTAAAATAAGAATTCTCTGAGATATCATGACAGCAATCACAAATACAAAGATTAGTGCAAAAAAATTAGGGTTGGATTTTTCACCAGAAGTCCAGACATTTCCAAGGAGAGAAAAGCCCAGTTCAAATCATTAAGATTTACAATGGATGGAATGAATCTCTGCAGATCTCTGTGCAAGAAGGTCTGCTAGACTTTTCACCTTGCCCAAGTGTTTTAAGGATCACTGGAGATGTCTCTCAAAGGCTTTGTACTAAAATGCTCATTCAATCTTCAGATATTTTCTTGTGGTTCATTTGAAACCCGTAAATACCAAAACTTCTGCTACATCAAACTTCACTGAACCATTTCCATGTTTTTTAAAGAAGTTTAAGATTTAGTACAAACATTTTCCAATAGTAAATTATTCTTATAAAATAAAGATCTGCCTACAATTTCTATCAAAAGTTTAATATTTTCTGTTAACTTCAAGATATTATGAAATGTCAAATGCTAAATAGTAAGATACATTTAGCAATTAATAAAGATTTTAAAGCTGGGGGAATTAAAGCTTGAATTTCCCATTTAGATTGGAAAAGTTACCATAACATTTTGTTGGCTAAGTATCATTGTCAAAAACGTCAGAGGTGTCTATTGAAAGGCTGTCACCCTAATGAAACTAACTTGACTGAATGACTGAAAGCCTTGTCATTCCAGTGAAAAGATAAAGAAAGACTCTAATTTGTGCAATCAGTAAATCAAATTTGTAAAGAAAAGGCTTTTGTTGTTTGCACCCCTTGAAAAACCCAGAACCATTAACAGTCAACAACTAATTCAAACATTTCAATTACCTGTAGAAAACGGCACCTTCACAAAATAATCTAGAATCTATATACAGATGTCATCATATTTAATGTTGCTCACTACTTTCTCTCATAACTGTAGCATTACAAGTAAGAAAGTCTTGTTTTCAAACTGCTAAATACCCTATTCCGCTACACAAACAAGTGTAAGTCCTTTCCTAACTGAAATGAGCTTTTATATTAGATATTTATGTGACTGACTCCTTTCCACTCTACCTTTTTCTTTAGAGTGCCAGTATGAATAACATGGGAAAAAAACAAAGGAGGATCTCTGAAGTAGTACTTGAAATCAACACATGCAGTGAACCAAAATGTCATACTTATAAACATTTATAGTAAAGGATTTCACATTATATGTTCAACATTGAATAGTGCATGTTATTCTTATTAATGTTTCATAAACATTTGTACAGAAAACAATATGCTTTACTTTTCTTCTAAGTATTAAGTAGAATTATAGCAGCATCTGCTTTCAACAGTTGAGTGCACAAGCTATTCATGCCCTGTCGTAAATTCCATGATGCATTAAGATGCCATTAAATGTACCTTCTGTGGTTGTCTCCTCATTTACATACCTTGTAAATCATCATGTAAAAATCAAATGAACTAGGGAGCAATCTCCTGCACTCTTCCCTTCTGCCACAGAATCCAGTGCCATCCACATCTTCCTCCATCAGGATCATCAACATCAAAACAAGAAGTCAATTATGTCAATACAAAACTTCATTGCTAAAGGCAATTTGAGCTGTGTTTTTTAACAAGTCCGTTTCCTTTAATAAACAAAATTTGAAAGCCAAGAAGTATAGGCAAGCCAGAAGACATGATCATAGCTGGTGAGCTCTTTTCTCCTCAAGGATCCTCATTTGGGAGTCTTATATAATACAAATAAAACTAAATAAATAAATAAACACCCCTGGAGGAACGGAAATAAGTTCAAACAAAAGCTTCTCTCATTGTGGGGTTTCCTCCTCATACACATAGTCTGTAGCACTCACACATCTTTATGCTTTCTATACTGCCTCTGTACCTGAGAAAAATAATGATGAAGAATATGTCAGATTTTGCAGAACTAGAACATACCTGGGGAAATGTCTGTTTCTTGATTTCAGTAGTGTTCCCTTACTGTTTTTCCCTTCTACCTACGGGTTTAGTTTCTTCAATCCAGCTTGTAGGAGATAACCTGGAAAAGATTTCATTTCATGAAAATATCCAAGCAGTTTCCTGCATTGGCTTGCAGGATAGTTCTGTCAGTGTTGCAGCTGTAACTCCACTGTCTGCAGACTATGGCTCTCACCACTCTGGTAATTCAGCCTCTAATGGTCAGGAACTTGGAAACAGGCATCTGCACCTGGGTACCAGAGTTGGCAGAGTAATGTGCTGCTGGCAGAACACCTAGTGTGCTTCATTGTTTCCCCTCCAACATTTAAACACTTCAATCCCTGTAAATTAGTCAGATCAGCTTTCTCTGAATTTAAGAATTAGTTCCATGCATTTCTTATTAGCTTGGCTTTCCTTAAGAAGTCAGTCAAAAATGCCCATCCTATAGAAACATTGCCCAATATCTTTATTGTGTCACAGTGTCCTTGAAAGGGAACAAGCCTGGTGAACTGCAAGGCCTGAAGTCAGCAACAAAGGGAGGCTAGAGAGCAGTTGTGGAGGGAGGGAGGAAGGGAAGGAGAGGGAATGGTAAACACTACTGATTGCACATATGCATCCAAGGTGAACTGCAAGACTGCCAGAGGTAACTCATTTATTTCATTTTGATTCTGTCGGCTTCCACTGGAAAAATATTTTTTAAACTTAAGAAAAAGAAATAACCCCTGACTTTGGGGTCAGTCTTTCACCTAGCACACTCAATTCCCTTGCTATGAGAATGCAGCCCACGGGACTTCTTAACATCCTTTTCAAAAGCAACAGCTTCTTAAAATTATCTGATCACAATTTTTTTCCCTCAAAAGGAGAATAAAAAAAGGAGGAGGATGGATAATAAATAATATGAAGTTTCTTACATTTAGTGACAAACGTTATGAAAAAATGTACAGCCCTTTATAACTGATGCTTTCTCCTTGCCTGTCATCTGTGTTTATACCACATCTATCAGACTTTTCAACCCTCAGTCCTTGAACTCATTCTGCAAGGAATAAAGAGAAACATCTACCATGTACTTTATTACCAAACACCAAGACTCTTCTCTTTCTGTAGCCTTTCAAGAAATAATGGTGGGGGAGGACTAGAAATCAACTGACAGTTGGAGGAAACAGGTGCTGAATTTAGGGTGATAGGTCTGCTATAAACCTATGGGTACAGAGAAGAGCTGTCACAGGTGAAATAGGAACAGCTCTGCAAACGGAGCACACCCCTGTCAAACCCAGCTTCCAGAGGAGAGCCCTTTTCAAGCCAGCTCTCTAAACAGAAAATCAGATTTGAATGATCAGGCACGCTAAAAATACCAGGTAGACAATGGAAACCCCACTTTTACAGATATCTCTTGGAATATCATTGATTTAGAGATGATAATTACTCAGCACTTTAGTAAAAGTATTAACAATGAAGACTTTTCAGTCTTGCATGAGAACAATGTGATTACAGGTAGCAGCGAAAAGCCAACAGCTCTGGCTGCCACCACAGCTGCAACAATAACAACTGCTATTCCCTCTAAGCTGCCACTTACTTCTGGGTGGACAGACTTGATGGAGAAGGTTGTTCTTCCACATATTATGATGGGTCAGTGTCTCCATGAGGGAAAACCCTACACTGGCCAGCTCGCTGCCTCTGTACTGCTGCTAACCCTCATACCCCATATAATTATCATCTACAAGCAGAGGTTATGTGAATGTAGCTTGGGGAAAGTTGCTGCCATTAAAAATACTTTAACCTTTTCACATCTTCTTATTCCACTTTTACCAACCTCTATAAACAGTTAACAGATCAGCCAGCACTAACAAATTTTCCTAAAATTGTTTTCAGCAGTTGCTGCTACTACATCTTTTTATTTTCTCATTTAGGAGAGCAGTGAGGTAGTCTTGCTTTGTAACTCTGGAACCAGTGTTTACATTGGGAGAAACTCTTTAGTATGCTAACTGAAAGCAGAGCATTGAAGGCACCAAAAAATTAGAGAACACATTTGCTATTTAGAGACTGTGTGGTCACTTCAGTCCCTCCTATCATTACAGCATCTCCATGCACTTAGTGTTATAGACTCTTACTGCAGTCACACAGCTCAGAATGCTTAAAAACAGATTTGCATCCTCATCTAACTAGCATATTTCCATTGAGAAAATCTTCAGTTTTACTGTTCTGTGAAGCAATTCTCCCTTTCTAATGTTATAACCATCTCTAAATATTCATTCCTAAGAAGATTAACAGTAATCTCTGTATCAGTCAGACTAGATGTTTTTAGTCCTAACTGAAAAAGCTAAACCTGCAATTGCTTACACACTTGTGTCTAGTTCAGTCCTTTTCTGTCAAAGGCTACAGACACAGCAATCTGTCCATGTGGCTTTGTTTCCAGCAAACTGATCCCAGAAATTACCACATTACATTTCTGACTCCTAAGAAAACTACCAATGTGCATAAATAATTTTAAAATCTGACAAAGAGAAGTGCTCAAACCACCTCTTTTTTCTTCCTATATTTCATAAAGCACAGTCTGACTATGGTCCATGACTCATGCTCCCGTGCACTACCACTGCATAAATAAGTCATGAGTCCTCTAAACAGCTGGAAAATGTAACTGAATGCAGAAGCACAGCCTAATATTTAGCACCTAAAAATCTATTTTATATATACAACTGTATCTCTCTTGCTCTTCCTAGTTTCAGAGATTCTTTTGATTACTGCATAGGTAGTTTGGCTTGCATGAGTAATTAAAGGTATAACTGTTCTTTACTTCTGGTTTTACCCAAACACTGATACTTACTTTGTGACAGGCATACTATATCCAATAAGAGAAAAGAAAAATTTGTATATTTTCCTGGACAAGAAAGCTGAAAAAAGTTACTCAAAGGAGGATGTAAGCAAACTAGTTCAAATTTGAAACCAAACCAAAGCTTGTTAACTAAATCAAAACTTCATTTCAGTGATATTTTTTCCAGGAGGAATTTGGACTGAATGAATCCTCTCCATTGCTTTTGTATTTGTAAAGGTTTTTTTTCTTACTCCCAGTCAGTTTGATTCTCAAATAGGGAAGGGAAAAACAGAGAAACAGAGATTCTGTGTGCTTGTAAAGTTATATTCTAGAGGGAAATGGAACTTTCTCATGAACATTTTCACCTCTTCAAAAGGAAAAAAATGTTTTGTCAAGGAAAAAAAAGAAAAGAGGCAGACAAGTGTTATAAAAGGTACTGTAAGCATATCTCAGTCATATTTATGACTCTGAAACATGGGCTATTTCTGTATTTCCTGTTCTGTTACATTATTCAGCTGCCAACTGTCCTGCATTTCATATCCTTTACAGACATTTAACATAAAATACCCTTCATTCTGGCATTGAGTCTTACTTTTTTCCTTCAGATTCACACATCATCTCTACTTCTTCCCCATTCATCTACGTATTTGACTAACACAAGTTACTATAACATTTAAGAGTGGAGCTTTATGCATATACTAAAATTTACTTTACCCATCATTGGATTCACTGAATACCACAATTTTGCTACACATTTTCCAAAGTCCCTCCCTAATAGACATTATGTAAGATCAGTAGATATTCCATATAACACTTCTCTTCAATTGTTTCATGTTCTTGCTTTTTACATTTGGTTTCCTTTCTTTTTCTCTATTGCTTTTAAGCCTCTTCCTACCATTTCCAGCTTGCTCCTTCATGACACAGTTCTCATGCCAACATGGCTTGGCAGGACTGACATCCACTTCGACAGGTAGAGAAAACCAAGCAGGTTGCATTCAAAAAAATCTATTTTGCTCTGTCTCAGCATCCTAGAGTGACTTCCTGTTCCTCTGTCCTTTCTTTTTATGCCACCAGTCTGTAACTAAAATCAGAAATGATCCTTGTTACAGAATATGCAGAAACACTTTCCCCATATGTTATACTACAGAGAAGCTGTCTTGGGTTTGACTAGACAAATACTGTTTTCCATATCAGACTTGCTTTGTTTATGGCACAAACACAGAGGGTCAAATCTGTCATTTTAATATGGAAAGCCATTTTGCACAGCACACAGACACACAAACAATTATGGTATAAAATAAATGTTGTAGCTATATGCAGCTTTATTGTTGAAGCAAAAACCATCTCACAGAAGGCTATATTCTTTGATGGTTGTGATCTGAAATAAAACAGTGCACATCTTACATAATACAAGCATGATAGCATTCACTTCAAAGTAACTAATGTTGGAATAATAATAATTATTGCTATTTGCAAAGTGCTGACTGCCATTCAAAACTCTCCTGAAACCACTCAAACTGCTTGATTGAATAAACTAACAAATTGTTCATTTCTTCCCTCTGCTTCCCTCTCTCTGCCAAAACCAAAAACTGGACAAACTCAGTATGGCTCTTGTCAGCATTTCTAATTCGTGTCATTCTGATATAGCCATTTGAATTTTATTAAGTTTAGGGCAAGTTTCAGGATTTTCTGTTAAAGAAATACTATTTATTATGGTATGACTTGTGCTAAACTCTTCCCCTACTATCTAGAACCTGAGCTAAATGTTAATACCAGATTCTTATTTCCTCCAGAAATTCAAAGTGGATAAAACCTTGTTTAAAGTTACACTTTTCATTGATTTAAAAAAAAATAAAAAATTGTGAACCTGACAACTGTGTAGCTGCCTGTCTGCACATGCCCCTAAATATTTGAAAGTCCACGTTTCACTCAATTAGACTACAAACCTTGGGTTGGTGGCTACTGGGATACTGAGCATCAACAGCATAGTCTGAAATCTACCAGGAAAATACCTTTCACTATACCTAGTCCTAATTCCTGCAAGCAGAAGAAAACAGATTAAAATGAGCTACAAAACCGACTGGGAATGAATGCATCTGCTACTTGCTGAATTTTCAAAATACATGTGTTTATTTTTCAATTTATATCTCTAACACAGAGCTGGCTTCCACCTCCTGTCAGCAAATGTTTTCATAGAATCATAGAATCAATTGGGTTGGAAAAGACCTCTGAGATCATCAAGTCCATCCCTTGGTCCAACTCTAGGCCGTTTACTAGATCATGACACTCAGTCCATGTTCATGTCCAATCTCAGTCCAATCTCAGTTTAAAAACCTCCAGGGATGGTGAATCCACCACCTCTCTGGGCAGGCCATTCCAGTGTCTGATTACTCTCTCTGTAAAGAATTTTTTTCTAATATCCAACTTACATTTCCCTTGGCAGAGCTTAAGCTTTATTTTAAATTGAGAGTCAGAATGTGGAAGAGAAAATGACATTTTACTGAAGCACCAAGCTTCTAAAGCTCTCATAAAATTTAAGATCACCTCTGTTTTTTTCAGTCCTAACTGGCCAGTCAGCCCTGGTCCTAAGAGACAGCTGTTAGAATACTACTAACATGGCCGCCAAATTCATCTTGGCTTCATATATCCACATACAAACAACAAAGCTTCAATGAATAGGAAAATTCTATGTTTCTTAAGTCAAATATTTTCGAAAGGCCTATTTAGGATAACTCACCTCTGTTAAGATCCTGATTTTTAATAAATATATTCTCAAGTTACGTCTGCATACTATTATTTACTAGACTACTGATCTGTGCAATATTAATAGGTAAAACAGTGACAGTTTGATCCATTCAGTTCAATTATTCCTGTAAGCGCTCATGTCTAGAAATGGGATCTACCAAATCCTGCCCAGCTGCCACCTACTGCAAGTGAAACTTTAGTCCATGAGATGTCCCTGCCAGTATACCAAAAATCTTCCTCCTCTCTACGTCCCACAGAACTTCAAGAGATTCAAAGAGGTGCACTTAAAAGTTCTGTTCTGTGCTTCACAGACTTTTTAAAAATTATCTGCCGCATGGCTTTTGTAAAAACAAAACAGTAGTCCAGGGATAAGGGAACAAAATGTTGATGACCTAGGGTTTATGTTAGGTTTGTTTATGTGCAGACATTCAGACTTTTCCCAATGAAATGCTAACTTTAATCATGCCATCCATCCCTACATGGCAGGCAATAGTAATTTATCAAGATATTTCAAAACATAATGCATTCTCCAGGATATCAAAGTCACCTACATATTCCATTGGTGCAAATTACCAACATTAATGATTTCAAAAGAAATTAAATTTAATACAAATCTGATATAAACAAAAAATCCCTATTTTTAAAGTGTGCTGCTCCTTTTCCCCTCTTTACTAACCTAAACTAGAATCTAAGATACATTTTAGGTTTATTGCATTACATCATATTCTTCCCTGTTTCAATTTGGAGGAACTTAAAAAGGAAACTGAAAGAATCTCCACCTACATGATAGAGATGGAGTGAAATTTAGTATTTTCCGATATTTGCTGAAAGTCTAGCAAAAGGCCACCTGGTTTAGAGTGGAAAAAGCAAAACACCCCAATCTCAACAAGGGTTTCTGAGTAGTTATACAGGCTACCCTCTATTGCAATCAGAACAAAATAGTGTTTCCTAAGCTTGTATTCAGACATAGCAGTTGAAATTGTAGTGGTACCTCCCAAAGAAAACAGAAATTTTGCATTTTTTACAAATATTTACACTCCAGAGTCCGGAACTATGATTTATGCACATTCTGGATAAAGTATGCATCAGCTCTGGAGATGGATTTCATTCATGTGATCTGCATTGCTTCATTTCTCCTCCCACGTCCTCCCTGCTCATTGTCTCTGAGAGAGACAGTGCTTGCTAATGGTACTGCAATTCTATGGTAGATCAATAACCTAATTAGGGCAAAACTTTGAGCGCAGAAAGAGAGAGCAGAGAAAGAAGGAGAAAAAGACTTCAAAATTTACATTTGTTCCTCCCTTGATAACAGATGTGAATCAAAGTCTACCAATGTGAACTGGGAGTTCTGGATCAGATCCTAAAGCCTACACAAAAATCCAGTTGGATTAGATAGGTATTTCAGTTCTAAGTCCTGATGTTTATTTTTCACCCTGTTCAGCAGCTGGCAGAAATGCCAGTAGTTTCTATGTTTAGGTAAATGCAAGCTTCTATAAAAATTTCATTTAAGGCCATGACCAATCATGAAGAGTTGTGTAATATAAGACCCTAGTTTAGAACCAACTGCTTTCACAATTAATCCCTTCTGTTGAGGAACTTGGATAGAAGGTGGAGTGCTTTTTATTTCCGTGGGAATTAGATGCCCAAATGATCTGACAGCCTGTATCACAGTGTCTGCTAAGCTGCATGATAATACTGCAGATATGATGATAATCGTCCTCAACAGTGTACACTAGCTTATTTTTCTGATCTAATAGGCATCCAACGAGCAGTTATCAGTCAGGAAAATGGTGCAGGGTTAAATCCTTAAATATTTCTTGGGTCAAGAATCTCTGTCTTTCCTGCAGCACAAAATACTGTGACGGCATGCAATCAGCCTCATGAAAATGAAAGCAACAGTAGCATGCCAATGGTATCTTTCACCTCCCTGGGTTAGGCAATGTAAGTGTGATTTAGGCACATTTGTTATATTTGTTGTCCTTTTCAGCCAGAAAAATCAGTAGCCTTATTAGAAGAAACCCTGTGAGTCTCTAAGTAAATGCAGGGAACTCTCCTGCAGCAGCCAGCTTTAATGAGGTATTGCAACACCAGCCTGTGCATTTCAAAGGCAAAAATCCAGCAGCTTTCTGGAAAACAACACAATCTCATCCCATTCCTACTGGTGCTACAGCCTGATATGTATCGTTTGGATTGTAAGTTTTTGTGGAAGGATACCGTTTGACCTAACCCAGCAGAGGTAAATCATTATATGGTTTAATAGTCACAAATGCTTGTTAAAAGCTTTGCCTGAGCAGACAGTTTTACATCCACAGCAAACACTTCCTATGCTACTTTCAATATTCAGTTTTCCAGGTATTGCTTACTACAAGTTCCCTGTTGATTTTTACTTAATTACCTCTCTGTGAGCATCATGTAGTTTTGAAAAAAAAAGACATTAGAATTAGATCACCCTCCTGGTGCAGGATTTTCCCCCATGATACGGTTTATCTCACATTGGCCTTTCTAGCCACCAGCGCGCTTGTAGCAAGCGTGGGTAGAGCCCTTCCCAAATCTTTGTTCACGAAGCCTAGCCATGATTATTATTATGATGATGATGATGATGATGATGATGACTGTATCCAGCACCCATGGTGGTGGACTTCTTGTTGGTCCCTGAGTACAGAGCCTGCTCCTGTCAAAGGAAACTTTTCTTTCTATATCCACATAATTCTGCCCTCCTCAGCTTCCTCCTCTGAACTTCACTTTATTACACTTACAGATTCACCTAAGGGCAACAGTTCATGCTCTGTTTAAGTGATTTATTTTTCTTCCAACAGATCTAGATTTTCATGGGATTGTTAAAGCCAGTTTGGTTTTAATCAGGACTAAGAACCTTCAAGTATAATTTTCTAAAAAATGCATCTACTTAATCTTTAAAACCATGTATAATTAGAAATATCTCTGCTTTCAATATACACAGGATTTTTTTAGTATGTTCCTATTCCTGGAGGAAATGTGCATTAATTCATAACTTTAAAATAATATTGGGATTTTTCTGCTATAAATAACTGCAAAGAACTGCAAAGAAATATGTCTTCAGTATAGCGATTCTATTCATTTTCCTGGACTTGGTGGCAGTCAGATGCCTGCAGATGATAAAAACGCATTCTGTTTTTAATATCCATATAATTTTGCACTGTATTTTGAATTTATTGCTCATTAATGAACCCAAGTATATAAAGTAAATAAAGCATTCCACAAAACAAGACAAAATCTAATTGCATAGAATAGGAACTTGTAACATAAGCCAATAAGAAGTCATTCAAATTATACTAATTCTATAAATTATTTTTAAAAATTAATACCATGGGGCTATTCTACACTATGTGTTTCCATTCAAAGAAATTGCATGCCAAAGAACAGCGTAACATTATGATGAATGAGCACCTCTGTGTTTTGGGACAAAGAAACTGACTTTGTGCTTTGTTTTGAAGAGGCTTCAGAAATCTGTTTCTTAAAATTCATATCCTCTGCAATTCCCAGTGAGTATGGTTAATCTCCCATATCAAGTTCAGGCATGCAAAAAAAAATGGTCCCCCTAAGAACTACTTAATTCACTTTGCTTTTTTGCTGTAACTTCACGTCAGTGCAGAACAGTTGTACATTATGTGGATCAGACCATTTAAAAATAATATTGTGCTTTTTGCTGGACTGATACAGAGTTTTCCAAGACTCACGTTCCAGCACTTAACTCGTCTACAAAATTGGCATGTTAAAAATTGAAAGAAACACTGAAATCTGGGATGAGCAAAGACCTGTAAATTGGCAAACAGAATTGTCATATGAAACAGAGAAGGTCATTTATTATCTCTCTTCCACAGCTGACCTATCTGCACAATGAGGACACCAATAAACCTTAGCACAGCACCACAAGGCTTTCAATTTATAAGCTTTTTCAAGGTCCCTAAGTATACACTGATGTGGAAAACTTCCCTACCAAGCCTTATTAGAGGCCAGCCTCTGAACATACTAAGCAATAACTGAGCAATTGTGAATACTGCTATGCTTCTTAATAAAGAAAGAAAGCTTTCTTCAAAGTGTGACTGTTTATGATTTATTATGAATCTTTAGAAACTTCTTGTATGTCCAAGAATTCAATTTATGAAGCAATAATTTAAAAGGTAGCAATGGGAGAAGTAAGGGGGCTTTAAACTGATAAAACATCTATTTTCTGGGAAGTCTTTAGACTTCGATGTTTATTTTCCTTTTACATGTCTATTTGAAAATTCTTTTTGTTACTTTCCCAAGAAGCATTGTTCAGTTACAATGTTTTTTAAAGAGCTGGATGATAACAGTGAATGGGGAACTGTGGGATGTGGTCTGTCCTGTTGGCCCAGGAGGACAGAAGTGCTATGGGCTGGCAGGCATAGTCCAGCGATAAAGAAAGTAGTGGTTGAAGTAAAAAGGAGTAAGATCAGCTTATGCAGGACTCCTCCTTAGTTGTGTTCCTTTCAGGAAAGGAAGCCATTTAAAAAGCTGGAGAATACAGAGCAGTGACACAGGTGGCCAAATAAATTTAAAATTTGTCCAAAAGTTTAATGACTGCAGACTTAAGGAGTTATTAGTGCTTGCCTCAAGTCGCCCTTTGCCCTTTAAATTTGACCCTTGGCTGAAGTTAAATATATTTAATTTGCCACCTCCCAAGATCACTCTTCAAAAATATTCTAATAACTTGTAGGATAACCTCAGATGGTACACACTAAAGGACAGAATGCGCAATTTGCCAGTGAATGACAGGCACACACTTCTCTGTGCACCACAAAACAGAAGCAGCAAAGGGAGGAGAATAAAAAAATAGAATTAGATTTATATTCTCTTTTCTCATCTTGCTCTTATTGAATGAAAATCTGAAGAAAAGGGCTTCATCCAGATTTACTATAAATACCTTTATCCCTCCAGGGAGAGCATCTGAAAGCTCTTTAATAACAACATTTTGTTTTCCAAAATTACTGTCTCTTTGCAAACAAAGCACCTAAAAAGAAGTTGTTTGGGTTTTTTAATTTAAAACAAAACAAAACAAAACAAAAAACAAACCACAAACAAACAACAAAACCCCTCCAACTGAACAAAACCAAACAAGTAAGTAAAATTCAGTTTAAATCCTCTACTAAATACATATCATTTGTTTAATTCTGGAAATAGAGGGGATAGTGATAAAATAAGAAATAAGAAAAGAAATGAAAATATGAGAGCTTTCAGAAACCAAGCTTATTAATACCCTGGACAAAACACTGTATTCAGAATTTGCTACTTTTGCCCTTATTCAGGGGCAGCAGAGTTATGCTCGTGCTTCAAGAAGCTTCAGAATATCATTTTGTTTAATAAGCTCAAAGATCCGAAAAAAACATTTGCTGGGGAAAATACCAGAGGAGCTTGGCTTTCAAAGTGATTCAAACACAGCTTTTTACTACAAAGTGTCTTTTCAATTAGGATGCTAGGAATCAGAGGAGGATAAGATGTAAGGTAATGAGGGCAGGCATGACATGGCAGCCTTAGGGCTCCATGGGATTTTCCTTCAGCATTTGATTCAGCCCCTTGGAGAAACCTGCAGTGAATCTGATAGCAAGCACTTGCTTCTCTTTCCCCATGCCTCAGCTTTCAGGTCTTGTGTGCTCTGTCATATCTTTGCATCTATTGTGCACACACCAGCATAATTATAAAGCTTTTGTTTCCAGGAGTTCTCCATTTTACTATTTGAAAAAAAAAAAAAAAAAATTACAATAACTTTAATAACTTGAGGCCAGGCCTGTTTCTAGTCACTAGGAGATTAAATGAGGGAGAGAGGGATCATCTGAAAGCCTGTGTTGGAAACATCAAGTAATGACCTCTATTCCTAACGACCTAGGCCCTCCAGCAATGAACCTAGACAACACTGATTAGGAGAGAAGCCTGCTGCTTTTTACAGGCATATAAAATAAAAGGAGTCTTTGTGTTAATAGAAAGAAGTATGACACAGAAGGAAGTGTAAAAATGAATGAGCTATAAAAAGAAAGGATTTTTCTTCCTCTGTGGAAGACAATAAGAAATTAATCCAGAGAATCATAGTTTCATACAGAAGTAGATCTTTACAAGGTAATGTTAACTAAATCCCTTGCTGCAGAGTTGCAGAAAAAAAGACAGTAACTTCCATGTATGGTATAGAATAGCAACTTGTTCTTAAAAAAGTAGCAACTGCCTCCCTCAAAGCAAGTAATTCATTCTAAATGTGTTTCTGCATCACATGCCCATTTAGAAAAAACTGTAGTGGAAATCTTACCTATTTTTACTAGTACTATAGCTAAAGCTTCCTAAAGGCCCATCTTGCTTTTTTTTTAATGTGAATATCAAGTCCTTAGTCTGGAACAAAGTCATGAAGAGTCACAGAACATGTTACAAGACAACTGTTCTGGGAATATATCTTCAATGAAAAATGTTCTGATCTAATCCATGCCATTCCCAGCTCCACACCATAGGAGCACTAATAACACATAAAGCTTTTTATTATTAAACAGTTGCATCTTAATGCCATCCTTAAGAGCCTGAGTATTCACAATCACCTTTATGACAGGCACTAGATGCAGCAAGGGAAGTGTGACGAGCATGTTTATTTGAAAATTTTTTGGGAAAAGACAGAAGAAAACAAAATCTGCAAACAAAAGGGAAACTCCAGAAAGATAAAGTAGATAACAAGTGACAGCTAATACCAGAAGGCAAGAGTACTTGCTTGTCCACTACAAGACAGTTTGGGGTTTACCACTAATGAGGAACAACACCACTAACTCTCAGTGGTATCATTTGACTATTTCTAATGATATAGCTATATGAAACTTGGTAGAGCTCAGGTGATGGTAAGTTATGACAGCCACCTTCCTTGTTGTATTTGCAATGCAGTAAAAATATTTGGTTTTGCTGTTGAACAAAGAGGGGATCCCCTACCCCAAGCAAAGGAAATTCAGCCTGGAAGTTCAGCTTAAATTATCACAAACCAGCTCCTGGCTCTACAGCTTTCATGAATGAGATTTTTCACTCTAAAATTGCTATTCATGAAAACCAAATGAGTCCATGCATGTGGGATTATTTCTCTTATACGCTATTTTTTGCTTTAAAAAGTGCATTTTTAAAAATTTGTTTATATTCACAACAAATTTTTACTTGAATATTTATGCTATCTACAGCTTATAAAATGTTGATAATTTGAAAAAAAAAAAGTTTCATTTCAATTTTGAAATATTTTTAGATTTATCTCTGCAGAATATTTTATGTAGTTTGCTACTCCAAAATATTCAGCACTGGCTAGCTTTCCTATCCATTATTCCACAGCCTTCAGAATGACATGTAGAGCAGCCAAGTGTCAGCCTGCATGCAGATCTCTGACAAAAGCGGGGAGGAAATCTCAAGGAGCTCATAGTGACTGTGGCAGAAAACACCAGAGTGCCAAAGGGAGGAATGAATTTAAGTACAAAGTCCCTGCAAGTTCAGACTCTCAAGAGAGAATATAAAGTATTAAGAGCAAAGTAAGTTGTCTGCTGAAATGCTCAACCTTTCCTTGTCAGGGTGCTATTCTGTACAAATACCATCCAGGTTAGAAAACAATGTTGTCACTCAGTTCTTATTACCATCCCAAGCACAGCTGTGCCTCTGAATTTTCTGTATGGCACCATCTTTGTCAAATACAGTGATGCTACTTGACAGGTGGACAATGTGTCTGCCTTATAGCCAAGGTAAAACCAGTAGTTTACAGGCTCCTGCAAGTTTTGTTTCCATTAGAGAGCCAATACAGTTTCTCACGCAGCTGTAAATATCCTGCTCCTTTCAACCACCTCCTCATGATGTACGAACACCTGCTGAGCTTAGTGGTGGCAACTCAAACTCAGGCCATCTGGTTCAGCTCGGTGTACATGGCAGTGCTTGGAGTATACCTTCACTCAGCTGATAACCTATTCAGCTTCAAAGGTATTCCTACTGATCTTCCAGTGGCTTCCCATATTTTTGCTGAATATCCAGGACAGACAACTGCTTAAAAACACACAGTTTCTTGCAAACCAAAGTAGATTAAGATGTGCCCAGTTAAGTGGATCAGTGTAGTATCAGAGGGGATAACTCCAGACTGGATGCACAACTTTGGGCTAATCTAATTTTTGTGGTCAAACTACTTTTGTCTTTGTCTGTGGTAATTCTAACAAGCTGTAAAATAACTTCTAAAGAAAAAAAGAATTTAGAGAGCTTAAATGTTTAATTTCCATAGAAAACAATTATTTGAACTGAGGGCCTATTGAAATCAATGTCATTTGCTGATAATCACTAGCACTTAGAGTTGTAAAAGTCTAATTACATGGTTATTTTAATGGACTGTTTTTCAAACTATTAAGACAGACTGATGATCATGAACCACAAATTTGACTGTAAAAGCCTTTATTTCAAACAATGGCATCCAAGACTGGATCAAAATGTAGAAATTTCTTGAAAAATAAAATATCATAATTCAATATAAATAAGATTTCTACTTAGCTTTTACCATGCCCACAAAATGCTGGAACACCACATGTTTTCTTCCTTATTTTGCAGCTGCAAATTCATGTATGTCCAAGTTGTGTTAATACCTATCTTTCTAAAAGCATTAGGCGTGGGAAGAAAGTCTATTTTTTGTATACATTAAGAAAGTAGGAGTATGCATGGCTGGTTACATAGATGTATTTGTAACTGAGAAATGCAGGAAAATGTAAAAGATGCCAAGAATCAAAGTACAGGAAGGAAACTCCTAAAAATCTCTTCCCTCTGAGGTGGTTTTACTGTACTAAGGTAATATATGACAATTTCTAACAAAAATGTAAGAGTTCCAGTACAGGGCACCATCTTGGCTGCACGAATACCACAACTACAAACCCCTACACCTTGCTCAAAAAACATCTCCAAAAAACAGAGAATGAGATTCAGTCTCCCCACAGCTTCTGTGCCATTTCACAGCTGTGTCTATATCAAGACATTCTGCTAATAAAAAGAAAAAAAAAAGGCAACTCCCTATTTTTATTAACAAAGAATTTAAGAAGAGCTATTGGAAGCGTAATGTCATCTACAGCTTATTTCTGCTATTGTTCTAATGAATATTTCTCCTAAAACAAAAAGGACCCTGTTGGTCTCCTCTGGGATAAATCATAAGAGCACAGTCTTTCTGCAGAGTTCACCAATTTTTTCCTATGCTTACTGCAGCAATACTAATGGGTGCAACTCCCATTAATCATTTGAAATTTGCTGTCTTGTGATGATTGCAATTTGGGATCAACTACTATATATTCTTCTGTAGATATGTGCACTTTACCATGAGACTAATCATGACTAGCAGCCTAACTCAAAAACATCTGTTAAGTTTAATTAAAAGTAATTTTAGCCTAGTTTTTACTACAGGTAGGAGGGAAGTGTTACACAAAAACTGTTGCTGTACAACTGCAATAATTCAACAGTGATAACACTACTCAAATTATAGATTTTAACCAAAAAATTATGACACCAGACCAGTACCCCCTGCAAGATATATTATAGACACACATGGTGCTTGTCCCAAACAGTTTACAGTGCAATAAATTAGACCAAAGAGTGGTATAACAGGTAAGAGAGCATGAGAAAACAGATAATAGCAACAGAGACCTCGGCACAAGAGTTACCTAACTTCAGATTAGCTACATTTTAATTTTTATTCAGTGGACAAACCTCTTCAAAGACTACTGCTAGTGAAAATGAAATCCTTTCCTAGGTACAGCTTTCATGAGGAATGTTTTGTTGATTTTCAACATTGCAGTATCCAAGCATATTATTAATTTTCATTTGTTTCTTGCAAACTGTGGCAATTTTGCAAAACATATCATAGTTATAAGTATATCAGTATATAAGCACAAGTTAAGAAAAAAGCATCCTGTTATAACTGAAAAAGTTATTTTCTCTTTATTGGCTTTGTTACTTTCCATAATCACTAACAACACAAAAAATTACTGGTATGCATCTGGTCTGGCTGCTAGCAGGATATTTTGGTTTTTTGCCAATGAAATGGATGATTCATGTTTCCTTTCTAAAAAGACAAAGTTCACTGTCACTGTATGGGTGAAAAAGGTAGTGATGGTTTTGGCAACAGTGTGATATGAAATCATAATTTCATTTCTTTTATAATAATATGAGTAATCCCTTACCAACTTCTATCATTTTTATTCACCTATTGCCTTTCTAAAGGCTGACAGTTTGGAAAGCACATTAAATCAAGGTCAATAACAATGCTCAATATTTTACCTCTCAGTTGAATGCAAGGTAGTCAAGTACTACTATCACAGGTGAAGAACCCTTGATGTCATTCTAATGAGTAGTTACTAAACCCAACTATGCTTCATTCTTGAGGCACAAATACAAGGTTTGATGGCTGCAGGCACTACCAGTAGGTAAGATTACTGCTTTTGCCTGAGTAATATTGCATGACTCAAGTCACACACACACACACACTGATACAGAAGAACAGGTGGTGCCACATACAGAGACAGAAGCCCGTGTGGACAAATCGAACTTACACAAACCTGCTCCAAGCATGGGTGTTTGGTTTCACATCAGCTTCCCAGCTATGCTACAAGGTTTCCAGGAAGGCTACATCCTTCCTCAAGGGGAAACACAGTATTTCACCACCGTTCCTCATAATCCTCTAGGCACTGGTATGGGTTTGAGAATGAAGATGAGTTTTCTGAGGAGAGGTCAGTGATGATAACAATCTACAGGGCAAATCTTCTGCCTGTACTGGAGTAGCAGGCAGCAGACCCTGGCAGTTTCATAATTAGTGTGAAAGCACTAATAAGCTTCTAGGAGAGCAGTCCAGGAGAAGCCTGGCAGTGTTGTGAAAAGGTCACATTGCATAAAAAAAAAGGTTCTGAGTTAAAAAATTCCCTTCTCTCACCCAGCAAAACCCTACCCAAGGTGGGCAGTCTTCAAACCGCACTAATCAAATCTGCAATTTCTCTCCTGACTACAGATTAGCAAGACTTTTCTCTGCCATGTTATTCATTTATTGGGGAGATGTAACAAACAGTGCCTAGGAAACAAGAAGTACTGAATTTGATTCTTTTTCTACAGACTGTATTGTGTGCTGTATACAATACTGCATAAATCCTCCAAGGAAAACACTAAAACAATACATAAATTGATTCTCGGTGAAACCATATTAACCAAGAAGAATATACAGAAGGAAACAAAAACTTCCAAAAACTGTAAAACCTTTACAGAAAGTCCTGTTGGGCACACAGGCAACAACCTGTGCATCTTACAGTGCAAACGATTCAGGGTTCAGACCTACTGAAATTTAAAGAAACACCAGATTCCTTTTATTAAAGATCTTCAGCGATGCAACTAGTTCATATTTAAAATAGTGGCTTTACAAGTCAAAACAGATAATTTTGGAACAAGTTCTTTCCTCTGCTAGTGGAAATTCATACCACCTTCACCAGTTCAGAGGTTATACTTTAGGTTACACCCCTCATTACTGGCATGGGAGCTTGGACCTGTGCTCTGCCTTTCAGTAATGTCAGATTCCTAGTCAATCAATAAGAGCTGACAGAAGAAAAAGTACTATTTATTGGACAGAGCACTGCAAAATTTTTGGGCTCTCTTCTTTCAATTAAAAAGTGTTCTTCTATTCTTCTCATAGCCCCATCAGTGATCTCACCAGACATTAGTTTCCTGCAAGTAATTTATTTACCAGTCCTTATGGCTGCAAAACTGGATGGGAATTGTAAGGAAAAGCAGCATATACTATTGTATTATTAACACCTCTTAATCAAATTCCCATAGAAACAACAACAATGGCATCAACTTCAAAAAGTTGGAGTCTGTTTTCGGAGGAGGTTCAGTAACACCCAGTCCTTAAAACTTTCATTTTTTTTCAACCACTTCACATTGTTATTCAAACATCTTATTGGAACTACTTGGTAATTTTCTTCTGAAACATTTATCTTTTCATGAGATTGATAAACCAAATGGTATCAGTAAAAGTCTGCTTTGCTTTCTCATTTTGCTCATTAGAAAAATGAAAGGCAACATTTCAAAATTTTTAGACTCTTTTCTGGTTTTTATGCAAATTAATTGGCTTTCCATTACCAATACTGCAAAATAGAACTTTCTCATGAAAAGAGAAAGTTTCAAAACAAATGTTTGCTTTGCCATAAGTATCTCAGAAAAATACAGTGTCATTATTTTCCAATACAGTTAATTCCTTATTCTTGAGAAGGAACTGATCTATTTCCATAAACAATCCTCAATAGCTGGCAGAGATACTTCATCAGTCTACACTTGTTATCAAGTTTTTAAGGTAAAATAGATCTAACACAACTATTTTATCTATATATTTTTTGCTAATACTATTCCCTCATAGACTTCATTTTTGTTAAACATAAACCCTGATACAGTGACTGCTTTCATTTTTATTGTTATATAAATGACAAAATAATCAATATTCATGTTTCTTCCAGCTAACGAACAATTCAAACATGGACTGCATCATACTCTTTTAATATTTGTGCCAAGCTGAAACAAAGTGAATCACTATTTGGTTGAAGAATAATAAGAAAGAGAAGAATATTACATCTATTTCATGCCCTGGATTTAAAAGCATATATATCATTATATAGCACATAATTAGCAACACTACAATTTTAGATTCAGATTTTACAGTTTTCATGTCACAGATACTATATTCATATCATTCTCTCTTCCAAGTACCAAATATTATTTTATAGAGATGAAGAAAGACAGGCCCAAACTTGCATATGAGAAGTTGTCAAAAGTTTTAAAATGTTTTAAGTTATGCAAAGAAGAAAACAGAATTACCACATCTTAGAAGGAGAAGTAAGAAAGACTGAACAGTAGCAAAAAGATGCACCTACAAAGCAGTTCAACATCTTTCTGTTAAAAGGCTTTGAAGTAAGATAAACTTACAGGTGCAAATCCCACTGAAACTAACTCTCTTAAAAATGACCACACAGTGATCTATCCACAATATGCCTTCATGATGGAAAACATCTTGGCACTACATATCAACTAAAGCACAAATAAGGCCATCATTTACCATGAACTGCAATTGAATTTGAAGGTACTAAAAGGCCATGGACAAGATGTTCTCAGCTACATGGAACAAGGATGCTAACTGATCTCCACTCTTCAGAAGTGAAGGAAAGCTGATATAAGAGAGTATTACTTCCATTTATGTCTCTCCCTTGACTTCTTCACATCTTTGCTTTTTCCCATTGCCTCACTAGCTACAGCTGTTTGCCAGGTTAATTTTATAGCATTTTCTCCATGAAAAATTTGTGGATAATTGACCAGTCTTCATCACCTTCATAATTTCCCTTCTGTTTCCTCATCCTATGTGTCATCTACTCCCAGCACAGGAATCTGAAATGAAGCTGGGTCGGTATTTCTAATTTCCCAAAGATACTTCGCTTTTTTTTTTCCCCTCTTGACTGTAGAACTAATATCTGAAGTGACTTTATTCTATAAGAGACTTTACCTAGCTTCATGGAGATGGAGGAAACAGACTGAAGCACTCTAACTCATGCCTCTGTACTCTGTCTCATCTGTTCACAGGTGGAGTTTTCATATCAGAAGTAAGCTGCCCTGCTGGATGCTTATGTAATATGTAGTCAAAGCCACCAAAGGAATTAAATAGTAAAAAAAAACCCTGAAATTCTATCTTGCACTACGTAACCTGAAACAGAAATAGCAATGAAAAGTTGGAGCTAGGAAATTATAAGTACATCAAAGTAATGTATTAGTGTCAACCAAAACCTTATGTTTTTATGACTCTGATGTGCCAGGCCATTGGATCCACACAGTCCAACAAAATGTGATTGTCCATCTCCTCTGCCTGGCTAGGGTGGAGGACCCACCTAGTTCTGGTCATGGTACTCACTGCTCTCTTCTCATAAATATAATCCAGAAGTCCCTTCAAGAGGATAGGACATGACATCATCACTTCCATACCATCTGGAGTTTTGCACACAAGATACCAGAGCAGCACTTGTCCTTGAAGAGTTCCTTGTGGTAGCTGTTCCTCTTTTCAATTCACGCACCCGTGCTGCTAGGGAAGAGGTGGATTTTCAATCCCACTTTCTCATATCTTCTCCATGATCATGGAGGTAAAACTATAGGTTGCCATGTGGAGTGTACCCTCGCTCCTCAGCTGGGGTACCACCTGCTCCTGAAAGCAAGAGACCCTTGTTTGTCCTGGCGAGATATGGAAGATTCCTTCCCTAATTTCCTCTCTTAGTTCTGGTGGCCCTCTTCAGTCTTCTTTTCTGTCAGACTTGAGGGGATGCTCTTTGCTCTGAGCCCTTTCGGGTGCCGGCAGGGCTTCTAGGAGCCTCAGAAAGGAGACAGCATAGCCGAGGCTTGGGAATGCACACAAAGTGACTTTATTCAAACCGTCCTGGGGTTTTAAAGCCCTGGGGCGGGCCCAGGGAGCAGGGCTNAGGTGTCTCTGTTCCCCACACTTTTCCAGGCTTTAGACATGTTCAGTCAGTTTTGTTTCCACAGATGAGACGTGGGCTTGTAATTGGGCAGTGACAGTGTCTTCATAAATCCTGAGTTTACTAACCAGTGCACCCAACTTGTCCTCTCCCTCCCTCCATTGTAATGTTGCTAAGTAGTGGGAACACATTTCTGGCCCAAGCCATGCAAATTTCAACCACATCTGGAATGTGCACTGTACACCATCTGGACTCTTGGAGAATCTTTCATCCTCTGAAAAGATTATTACAGCTAATTCTCTTAAGCATCGGATACCTTGTTCTATCATGTTCCACTGTCCTTGCTGTACATGAAGCCCCTCCTTACAAATATATCTCTCCTTCACACTCGACAACAGTGACCACCAGAGGCTGAGAGTTTCCTGCCTCTTTCCAATCCCCTGATCAATGACCATATCTCGAGACAGGGATCCCAGTTGCCTTGCTTCGCTCCCATCTAGAATTCTATCATTAGGCATGGTGTCCCAGATTCAGAGCAGCCAGGTCAAAAAGGATTCATTTGCCTGTTGCATGAGGTCTCTCTGCAGCTCAAGCAGAGGACTCAGGAATAGGGAATGAGTGATGATTTCTGGCTCTGTTTCTTTTGCTGCATGTGAAGGTCCTGCCTCTTCCTCATCATTCACTGTACAAACTGATTTAGTCTTGGATTTTCTTTTCTGAACTGCCATCGATTTTGGTGGTCCTTCTGGCTCTGCAACAGCTTGTGTGGACACAGTACTGGTTAATTTGTTTCCTTTTGCCTCTGGATCAGCCCTGGTTTGGGTGGACATGGTGCCTGTGGATTTGTTTCTTTCGTCCTCCTCCTGGCAATGCTGTTCCGTACCAAACAGTGTCTGGTAGGCAGTGGCCAGGGCTCAGCACGTTGCTGTAAGCTGCCCATCTCTGGAGCTGGCAGAGCATTTTTCATTCACAAATCTTATTACTCTAACAGGGTTTTGCAGTTGTTCAGGGATGAATTTCCAGATCATTGGAAGAGAGAAGTTTGTAGCTGCGGCGCTACAATGTTCATCTGTTCATCTCTTAAGGTGACGCTTCCATTCTGCGTATGTCATGTGTTCTCCCACAGTTTTCCAAATACTGACCCATGTTCTCCCACATCCTGTGCCACTCGACTTTATCAACTCCCAGTGCAGGCCTCCAGGAAACTTCCCTAGAAGGACCTGTTCTGACTCTCAGCATGGCGTAGACAGCATGGAGGAAACAGTAACAATAACATAATGGTGTCTTTAACATCAAGAGGAAAGTCAGTATTTTCAAAGACTGTTGTTGATACCTTAGGATTTTCTACATTTATAGATTTTTATATAGCTGTTTTAACTGTGTTAATTCCTGAATTTCTGTCTCCAGGGTGAGATAATAGCCAGAACATCGTGTTTGGGGCACATGCACTAGGACTAGATTAAAAATATACTATTTTAATCAAAAATAGAAGGCCCAGAGACCTTGGAGAAACTCCAAAGAAGGGATGTGATATGAAGATGATGATGATGGTGATGAAGTAAGGAGTCTAAGACCTCCAACTCAATTCCAGGAGGGTATGCCAAGGGGCAGACCTGAGGGTGGCATTAGGGTGGACAGTTCTTGGGTTGGGTGCAACCTTTAGTTACGATAATTAAGTAGTGTTATAAAATTTGTAAAACCCCTATACTGGGTGTACATCTATATACTAAAAGTGCTATCTGGTGTGCCTATATACCTATATACTGTCCGTACCTCTCTACACCATGTACCAGAAAATACTCATTAAAGATCTCCTCTCTACTTTAACTATACTAATATTTTCTTGAAAAGTTTTTCCTCGATTTTAGGCAACATTGTAGCAAGTCTGAAGGAGGAGAAGGAGGTGAAAATTTGAAAAAAAAACTTTCTCTCCTGTTCCCCCTACAGGCTGGGTGCAATTATTAATGAGGCCCCAGAGGTAGCAACCCAGACCAGGACAGGTGAATAAGACTGAATATACATTCCAAATGAAACTCACTGCCTCTGATGTTATCATGATATAAACACAGTATATCAACAAAGTAATTTTGATTCCTCTCCCTGATCTTAAAAAGAGCATCATGACAGGCAAATAGTTCCCCATATACAGAAATATATACAGGGTTAAGTACAACATCCATGTCAATACACTGAGCAACATGATGATCAAGGAGTTTCTGTACACAAATACACAAATGCTTAGAATAAAATTGTAATTCCAGCTTCTCTCTCATGTCACATGTTGGGCACCAAAAGTTATGCTGGTTTAAAAGTAAAGTGGTGGAAGAAATGAACCCAGCTCAAGACAGATTACAAGACAGATGTATAACCCAGCACCCTGGAACAAGAACAGAACAGTGTTCGTTAACCCCTGTTCTGAGCACCAACTGGTCCCCCTGGCTTCAAAGCAAAAGGAAAGGAAAACCTGTTGGTGAGGATAATAGTAGCAGTTTTGTCAAGAGTGGTAGTCACAGCCTTGATGAAGTTCTGGTCCTCCTCTGGATCTCACAAGTGATACCAGAAGTCCCCAAATCTAAAGATTATATATACTCAGGTTCAGTTGGGAATGCCCAGTACCCACCCCTCCACCCCTCCCAGGGTGAGGAGTTTCACAGTGGATGATTTAACTCTGTGAATCATGAGATATTTTTTGAATCTTTGATGGTTTCAGCTGACTATTATGCCTGTCCCTTATGGCCCATTAGCAGACATGACCCTTCAGGTAGAGTGTGAAGGTACTGATGCCCCCCTGGAAGGGAGTTATCACACCTGAGTCACTGGTGTGAAGACAAAAACATTCACTTGCCTCACAGGGTTCTTTAACACCCAGCTTGTAGCTTGAGGGGTCAGGTGTGCCCTTGGCAGCTACTGCAAATGATACATTATTATCAGTCCATCAGAAATTACACTGGGTGTGTACAGTACACAGTTTTGGTTACCCCCACATAGTGATAAACTTGTCCTGGCCCCTGTAACTAGGACAGGATTTTAGTATTAGCAAGAAAGACAGTACACAGTACTTTAAATGCAGAAATATTGCCAATGTGCAAAGAATTTGTCTCTATTATAAACAGGGCCACCTGTCTACTGTCTCTATTTCTAAACTATGAATCAATTGGAAAAGAGGAATTAATTGGCAAAAACTTTTTGAGATGTCTAATATCTGGCTTGTATAAATCCAAGCTGAGGAGAACCCCCTCCTTTCTTCTGTTGCAATGGAAATAGGTACCATAGCTACAAGTCACAGACCTTTACTGTCTTGGTACAGTTGGTCATTGTAACATTAGTGATTCAAGAAAATAGACTATATAAAGTGCAGTAACTTCTTGGGAACAAGACACTTCTTTGGAATCATAGAATGGTTTGGATTGGAAGGAACCTTAAAGATCATCTAGTTTCAACTGCTCTGCCACAGGCAAGGACAACTTCCACTAGACCAGGTTGCTCAAAGCTCCATCGAGCCTGGCTTTGAACACTTCCAGGGATGGGACATTCACAGCTTCTCTAGACAAGCTGTTCCAGTGTCTCACTACCCTCAAAAAAGCAAAAAGAAAAAAAAAAGAAAAAGAGAGGAGGCCGAGGTTCAGCACAAAGACCCAGTAGGAGACTTCAGAGCTCTCAGCTATGGAGCCAACTGTGCTGCACTTTACTCTTACCAGCCCCGAGTCTGAAAACACCCATTCATGTGCCCAATTCTACCTGTTAGGATCAGATTTGCTGATTTCACTGGGAAAAGTCACAGCATAGGAAATTAAATATTCATAAGCATGTATCATAGTTGTCGGTAACACTGGAGAATTCATAATCATTACTTCACAGTATTCCATTAAACACATATTTGTAATATGTAAATGCAAAGAAGCATATCTGCCTGTAAAGTGACAGATCAGTTATGTTGATACCAGTCCTATCTTTTCCCTCATATTAGGTCATTTTCAAACCCTTCCAGAAGCAAATCAGCACTCGGCTGTAAAAATACTTTGCAACTGAGATTCAAAAGCCATACAGACTTGAGACACAAAAATATTGGTAATTCTATCCTTTTCCCAAATCCCAACTGAAATCAGCAGATTCTTTTCTTCTTCATTGCCTTAATGTTTCTTTCCAGTCCTGTCTATTTTGTACAATTACACTGTGCTGGTGCCAAATTACTGCATTTTTAAAATTCCTCATCTTGAGAAATGCAACTCCAATCACTTGCTTAGCAAGTGACACATGGAAATCAACAGAAGTTTCTTTAAGATGAGGTTGTCATTGCTTTACAGTTCTTTGCCTGATGGCTGCTAATTTTCATCATGATGGTCCAGCAATAGAAGAGACATTTAAGCAATATCTTCCTTTGCAGGTTTGAATTACTGAAAGTATATGCAAAATACAAAGATGGTATCTCTGACATGCAATATCCCTCAACACTAATTAGTACTCCATTGACTTTGTTTTGCAAATAAAGCTAGAGAGCACTATACATTTCCCACTTTCTTGTCCTTCTTTTTCCTCCTTTCCCTAGGGCTGCAGAATTATCTTGCTGACTAATCATCATTCATTCAGTGTAGCTATAGGCATAAAATCAACCTCAGGCTAAAGCTGGTGCTTTTCCTGATGCATATCTGAGGGGGGGTTTTTTGTTTTGTTTTGGGGTTTTTTTGGGTGTTTTTTTGTTTTTTTTTTTAAACTGAGACAAGTGGGTTTGTTACCCCCATTATATAGGTGAAGAGTTGCACAGAAAAACAAAGGAGGGGAAGTAAAACACAGTAGGTGAATTCCTAGCCCTTCTTCCACCAAAACTATTTGTCACACTGAAATGTGTCACACTGGGCAAGGAAATTTAAACTGACCATAGAGGAATTTGGGCTGGTTAGAAAGAAAAATGTTTTCTTTGTGAGAACAATCAAGTAGTGGCACAGGTTCTGAGGCAGGTTGTGCCATCCTTGCAGATTTCAATACCCAGGAGGATAAATCTCTGAGTAACCTGGACTGACCCCACAGCTGACCTTGCTTTGAGCAGGAAGTTACACTGGAGATCTCCCGAGGTCCTTTCCAACCTAAGTTATGCTGTGATCCCTGTGGTCAGAGGACAGCCATAGAAGATAGCAGGGAGAAGATGAAGATTAAAGAATCTTTAAGACAGTTATTTTACATTTTCTAACACTGGAAAGAACTGTTGTGCTCTACCCAAATCTTTCTCTTTTTGCTGGTGGTTGCTATTGGGTGTAGTTTACTAACATTTTTGTGTGTGAATTACTGTTAATTTGTGAGGCAGCAGTCTCAAGCGCTCATGTTTCAGAAACAGTACTTGCTCTGAAGAAGCAGTGACAACTAATTAAAAAACAGAGCAATCAACAAACCCCAAAAAAACCTATTCAAAAGGATCCATAGGAAAACTAGAAGACAGTTCTTCACTCTGATTATTAGTGTGCTTCACAGAGTAAAAGAAAAGCGAAAAAGAATAGTATACTATCTCCTTAAAAATGCTGAATGACACTTTTACTTTTCCTGTCTCTCTTCCTAATATGTTCAACAGTCATATTTTCTGCCCACTCTTAAATAGCATTCTGTATGAAATAATATAAAGGTAATTCTGATATTATCTTAATATGATTAATATTAATTCATTATCTCATATTAATATGAGGTAATACGAAGATATTTCCAAATAATAGAAGTTTCTTTTCATGGTAATTCTGAGAAATACAATTAAATGTGTCATTAAGGGGAAACTACCAAATAATAGAGATGCAATTAAAATTCATCTCTCTGCTGAAAGTCACAGAACACTAAAAAGAAATAATTTTCATTTTTACTCTTTCTTTTAAAAATAAAATATTCTACTTACTACAAATATTCTGCCTTCAAACTCCAGTACAGGAGCTGCCATCAGTATCACTTCTTCTATTTCTAGTATTGCACGGTTATTTCAGACATGCAGGGAAACAACATCTCAGCTGATACACCAGGGCCAAAACTTCCAAAGAGGGCATTCACTTCAAATTCCCTCCATCTCTATAAATAGCATGTCTGTAAAAGGAGAAGGCAAGGAGACTCATTTCCCTTCATTCACCGTGTGTCTGCCTTTCTTATACTATGCAGTAATGTGGAGTACAGCACCCTAGGACTTGTATCTCACTTAGGACATATACCTGCCACAATTAAACAAACAAACAAACAAAAAAGCTATAGAGAAAAGACAGACAGATGAAACAGAAACTTTCTCACCACAGAGGTGGTTTTGCAATGGTAGACAAAGAAATCATCATAAATTTAGACTGCATAAACAAAGAATTTCCTGCACTTCGTCATTTTTAGATATTCTGCTCAAGACCTTACAGAAGAAATACCTCACAAGCACTGTAGCCAAACTTTGCTTTAATGAAAATATATGAGCCACATAAGAGTGGTATGGCAAAGATTATGATGGCTTTAGATGCTTTGTATTGAGGCCACTTAAGGGGGGAGGCGGTATATGGGAGAAGGCATGGGAATAGGGAGAAATACATGAGAGTGGGATTCAGGTATTTCGTGAATTGTTTTAGGCTACCATGAGAAAATGCTGAAGAGAGGGACGATGCCTCACTCAGATTTTGGGTTTACTTCCATAAGAAATTTCCAACTACATGCCTGCTTGCAAAGTTCAGCCCTTTGCATCAATAGTGATTTTTCTGCAGCCAAAAAGTATTAGTGTCTCTTCCTACACATCCTTGCAGAGAATACTTCCACATTCATTGGAAAGGTAAGATCCTGTTTTCTTCCAGATGAGTGCTCTAAAGAGCAGCACTACGGGATGATTCTCTTTCTTTTCCTCTGGCCTAATTAATATACAGAAAACTCACCTTTACCCAAGATCTCTCTCTTCAGGTTATTGGACACGTGACAGAAGCAGAGTTTCACTACAGCCAGCCTGGATCTACAGACCTGTTAGATAACACATGCTCTGTGTGAACATGGCTAAACTCTTTGCAGGCATTGACACAAGTCAATAAGACCTCTTGATCTAACTCTAGACAATCCAGTGCATTCACATTGCCTTTCAGAAATTAGATCATCATCATATACAGGGCGAAGCAGAGAAATTATACATAGAGCACACCCAGATCTGGGCTGTTTGCCCTTCAGATGAAGCTAAAAATTCTTGCTGGATCTGTGCCATCCACTGCAGAGTCAGCTTGGTGGAATAAAGCACCAGTACAGTCATCAGTGCCTGAATTACCCATGACTCTCTAGGTTATTTTTGCCTTCCATTTTTCCAGATATTAGAGGTATCTGCCTTTGTTAGATATACACAGTGGAAGAGCTTCTCCAGAAGAAATAAAGAACACCCATCCTAAAAATTTATTTTCTATTAGGAGCTAGGATTTTCTTATTATTAGAGAACTGGGTTCAAACCAACTCTGTAAAACTGGGTGAATAATACTTTCACATCCTAAATGAGTACCTGTGAGGGACTGAAAAAAGTTATTAAAAAGTCATCAATGGCTCAAACAACCCTGGGGGCAGGACAAGTTCTGCCAAGGGGGGATGGTGCACTGCCCCATCCCCCAGCGTCATCCCCCCAGCCTCCATACCTGGAGCCTCTAGTCCAGCCTAGAAAGGCTCTTAGTCATTGGCACACCTGAAAACCCACCCTACACCCCTTGGGGCCCTAACCCAGCCCCAGAGTGGCTGGCAGACTGGAAGCCCCACCTGGGGTGGGGTGGCCACAGGAATCCAGAGCAAATAAAATCAGCATCATATGGTGTTATGGATTTAAAATCT
>VXBX01003164.1:72633-167508 GCA_013400415.1 Scytalopus superciliaris | reverse complement strand
GTAACAGCCACTGAGTCGGTCTTCCCTTCTTGGAAATAGAAATATAGGTTAGAGTATTTTGTCATGTTACTGTGTTCCTGCCCTCCCTTTTCTAAGGAGGAGTTCCTGGAAGATGTGTGTTCTTGGAAGATGCTAAATTAGAAGAGGATCTCTAGATGCTTTTGTTGAAATAAAACTCCTGGTTTGATCCCTAACAAGTGATCCCTCTTTCCCCCAGTGGAATAAACTCTCAGAAACCAGCAACCAAAGATTCTTACAGATGTCCCTAGACTCCAGTCATATAAACCTTAGGCACCTGCTGATCTGGATAGTTAGTGATGTCAGTCCACCCCTAAGTCTTGTCATTGCTTCACTGCTAGGTGTAACACTCCCAATTATTCTGCACTAATTGATGATACAATAGACTTTACCTGTTAGGTGATCCAGCTTGAAAACAAAACAAAACAAAACAAAAAGCTGCAATAAGAAGTTAGTGTGCACAAGAATGGAAATTATTAGTCTGAAAAGGGTCATACCAAAGGCTACTGCAAGCTGCTTATAATTTCCTTTCATTCCCAGAGAGTGTATCAGTGGGCTCATCAAAATAACTCAAACTGAGCAGCATCAGCAGCTTGTGGTCTGGGTACCCACAAAATAGCAATGATCCTGTACCAGGGCCCCTGGATGACTCTGCTGAGGGGAGTTTAGGCAGAAGAGAGGCCATTACACACCTTGCACACATCCCTCACTCAGAGACCTTTTTACACCTTATTGTTCATCATGCAAAGAACATATGTGCATCATCACTGCTATGAATGTAATGGAAACAGAATTGAACTAAGATATGTATGCTTGACATAATAAATACACCACCAAAAAGTGGAATATGGGTCCACGGTGTACCTTAGCATGTTTAAAGCACTCTGCTTTTTTATTACTCATCTGGCCCAACATAATCTGCAATGTACCTACTATTAAAAATGATTTCTTAAAAATCTCAGATAATGCCAAGATGATAAATTGTGGTACTACCTAGAAAACTCCTCAAATACTGAATATGCCTCTCTCACAAACTAATTTCCTTGAAGTGATCTGAGCTGCACACAAAATTTTTCTTTCAGTATGAAAACACTATGCCATTACAGTAGGCAAACTTTATTAATATGTTCTTCTCCAGTCTTCATAGAGTTCATTCCTGCCATCCCATCCAAAGTAACCACAAATATATGTACTTACCTTTATCTAGGGATTGCTCTTTCCACAGTTGAAAACATTCAAACCAGACATTTCTGCAATACATTTCAAAGAACTACTTTGGCATGTTTCCAGGAAAAATTCTACCTTATTCATTCCAGACCTAAAATTGTGTTTAATTTCATTGTCAATCCAAAGGTTTTTCCATCATTTCCACTGTTTTTTCCTATTCATCTTTTATTCTTCTCGGATTTTCTTCAAAGATTTTTTTGTGATTTTGAATTCTATTGATCCATCAAATTACACATAAAGTACTTGTTAAATTTTAGTTAAGAAATGCTAAACGTCTTCCATAAATTCTATGTTCATTGCTTTATAAATCTGATTTACGTTCTCCATTTTCTCTCATATAAAATATTTTCAAAACCAAATCATAGTCAGTGCATATACCACCAGTAGTAACCCAGTAGTAATGAAACATATCCATACACTGTGAAGAATACATGTCCAAGGGTAAAGCAATATTAAGTCTTTGAGAACTCTTTGCTCTTTGTTCTGAGTAAAGAACATATATGTACTTTACCATACATATAATGGGTTAATAAAAAAGCCACACAAAGCAGCAGTGATATTCAACTGATTAACTCACATATTCAGTCTAAAACTTTTTCTCTACTGTATTATTCAAAATTTTTTAAACAAATTTATATATTTTTACTTTGTATCAGCTGTTATAAAAATGTAATGATACTTAGAACAAATAACAATTTTAAAAGAATAAAATTCATCACTCATTTGTTAATGAAACTGAAAAATAATAATACCTAATAATAATAATCCCTCATATGCATTTGCCATTCCTCTGGCCTATCCCACTTTCTGTGCACGAGCCAAGAAGCACAAGTTGTTCTACACATATAAGTAGTGTGAATGACCCTGCTTTCAGGCCTCTGTTCTCATAAGCAATGCTCAGAAAAGATGTGAGGACTGCAAGGTCATTAAAGAACTAATATTAATCCATGGTAATTCCTGTGCACCACTCAACAAACAGCAGATTGATTTATCATGCAGTCTTGTTAACATTTTGAACTGTATTTTTGAGGAAATGTGTGTCTGCATGTATTAAAAAACCAATCACTCAGATTCCAGTGTATTAGGCAGAACCGAAGAATCAATGTAAACGTACACACATGTACCATATGATGAAGCAATAGCGCAATTCTAAAAGTGAAATTTCAGAAAGTCTTAACAAACTATCACAAGGATTATGCAATCATGTTCAAGTACCCCTGCATTGCATAATGCAAGATACAATAATAATATTAAGGCTACAAAATCAAACATTCCAAAATCAGATAATGACAAAATGAAAGACTATGTCATGTAAACCATATGCGGCTTCTATGAGACCTTAGCAGTGAGGCAGATGTGCAGTCTACACAAATGTGCAGTCTGCCTTCAAAGTTGTTATGCTTAGGAACTTGAAAACTTTGTGAAAGGACTGAAGTGTGTACATGAAAAGCATCAGCTCCTCCTTAGAACTGATCAAAATTTAAGGTAGTCCTATAATAAATATTTTTTAAAAATTAGATTAAAGTACCTCCCTCAAACCATATGAAAGTTTAATAAAAACAAAAGAGAATTAGCTTCCTATCTGGATTTCTGAAATTTTACTTGTGAAACTCATTGATTGTCAATAAGCAGTATATTTCCTCTCTCCAAGAAAACGTATTAGAAAATTCTCTCTACTTTTATTGTTGTCTTGATCCTCAAAAGATTGTAATGTTTCTTCATAGCTTTTAACTATCAAATTGTTATTATCATTTCCATTTTGGAATCAAACTGTAGATGTCACAACTGTTCCCTTTCAGTTTATATATCATCCTTAGAAGGGGTGTTTTATCTTCTGGACATTTGTAAAGAAAAAAACTTCATATAAGCTTTATTAGTTAAATAATAGTATAAATTAAATCAGTGAGACTTTGAAAGATGAAAGCAAACTATTGTTAAAAGTTTTGGTACATTAATTGTGTTCACTAATTAACTTCATCAGGTTTTGAAGTCAATGGACACAAACAACCTTAAGCATAATCTTTGACGTTCCATCTGTGCAATTCCAAAAACTGCAAACTCACTCTCACTCACACCAGTACAAGTATCCAGAAAAATTAAGATCATTAAAATTTATTCAGGAAACCCTCTCGGCTTCACTGCTTGCTGGAATATTATACTATCCATTCAATTTGCACAACAAAAGTAAGAAGAGAGTTCTTGGTCAAACACACCTAAGTGTCTGCAAAGGAGAGGAGGTAACTTCTACAGGCTTTTGAGGTAGTTGACTCTGTGTCTAAAAACTCACAGACAACCTGTCCCAAGGTGAGGCTTTAAATTTTGATTCCTGAGACTCACTCACAAGATTGGTTTCAATTTAGGATTTAAAATGTATACTCTAGGAAAATGCTATGAAAAATAGAGATAAGAATGATGTAGTAGCTTGTTTACATAGAAATTATAGATCACAAAACTGTACAGTATATTCTCATGTGGTAAGTATAATTAAAATAATAGAAGTTTTGTGTTTACTAATTTCTCAATATTCTGTGTTTACATATTGTAGTTGCACATGTGTGGGTATTTTTAAAAAAATATACATTTATAATAATAACTGTGTATGTAAACAATGCATTATATTATATAATAATTATTATCCCAATTCCATATAAAATATATTTAACTCCTTCACTAAGACTGTTTGTATCAACCTAAGCGTTTTAACTTTTCCAACTGTTTGGATTATTCTAGAATCTGAGAGTGCAGCAAAGTGAATTAAGCAGCTTGTTGTTTGGTTTGCTTTGTTTATACAACTTTCCTTCTCTCTTGTTATGTAAAGAAAAATCTAGATTGATTGGTTCTGTTATATCCTAATCTTGCACACCAGATATGCCTCTGTTTCTGTCTGTACCACACGTGCAACAGTACAGTTAATGCTATTGCAAGATGTTTTTCTGTAACAGATTTATTACCTAAATTCTGTGGGTTATAGCCAGGTTTTACCCTTGCCCAAATCTCAAAGCAAATAACTTATATATTAGATTGCTCATATGGCATCTCAGAGCCTTTTGTGATAGTGTTACAAAAACCTCCTGTCTTTCATTTGCCGGGTTCTTTGGATTTAGTTGAGTTTTGATAGCAAAGCCAGAAACTGTATTCCAAACAGTCTGAAAGTGGTGTTTCCAGTAATCAGGTTAGATGAATCATTGTTTCACTGGCTCTCTCTGCTGTCTCATTTATGCTTTTAACTCTCAAATGCATACTTGCATCATCATTGTCTTGGCTCTTCAGGGTGCTTCTTCCTAGGCCTGCATTCTTTCTTTGATAGGTTGAATAATTTGCATGATTACCTGTGACATTTCACCTTCTAAAGAGAATTTCTTAGTTCACTGATCACTCTGTCTACTCCCTTTTCTATACCAATACCACCAGCTCTTACAAGGACCAGAAAATTGCTGTATAAAGTATCACTGAAACTCAAAGGACAGTTCATTGACCAACTATGAAACACATTAATTGAGAATAAATTGTTTTGTCTTTGGTACGGGGTATCCAATGCAAGGTGCACATCTCATGCTGTAGAATTTAAAGCACGGAACAACATACCTGTAAAAAACTGCACACTTTGCCTCTTTGTCTTGATTCTTACCAAAGTATCAAACAGGACAGAAAGGAGGTGTGCACATCTTACCATGCATTTTTCATGTAGAGCCTATCATGTTATGTCTCGAATATATTTTTAGACAGTTTTTAATGTACATTTTCTAAATGTACTCAATTTGTCTCTGCAATGTTTTTTCCCCCAGAAAGGATCACTCTTTAGGAAAAGGAAAAAATTTGATCCTGTCTAAACAGAGATCATGTTTAACAGCTTGTTTAACTTCAAACTCTTGGATGTCAATGTTTCCAGTCCATCAGTGCCAAAGTATCAGGACTGCACCCCTGCAATGTTTAGTCATTGGCTCTGAAGCTGTAATGCCTAGAGAGAAAGATGAACTTTTAAGCTTAAAATCAGTACTCTGTCAACATTTTAACTTTTGCTTTTGACAGAACCAGTGGATTTTATTCAGAGGTCCAAGCTCTATAAATTGACTCCAAAATGAAAAAATATGAACATTCTTAGTGCTGCCATGTAAGTTTTCATTGCCAGTGAAAGGGCCTCCTCTCTCAGAAGTTCTGAGGCCTACTTCATGTCATTCCTAAAAGCATTATTTTGAAAAACAGTGCTTTTGCTACACGATATATCTCTAAAAGCAAATGGTTTGCTTATAATGGAATACTGCATTTTTGCTTGAAGGACCTAGGGTCTTTAAACATAACCCATGTATTTGTAAATCAGAGGTGTATAGAACATTTCACCCTGGGAGAAAAAATACACGGTTTAGTTTTAGTGCATTAAACATGTGCGATGGTACAATACACCACTCCCAAACGGTAAACAGGCGGTTTTATTTTTAACCAGCTTTAATCAGTGCTTTGTCTGATCTCTTTTCATTTCACACCAGAGAAGAAAGGGAAAAAATCTGTTATATTTTTACATGATACTGCCTATCATAAAACAAAAAGTAAGTTGCTGTTGCATGTCCATGTGATACTCACCATGTCTGGAGTATTTCTGCCACCACCTTTTTCAGCACCTGTCTGTTGGCCAATCAGGAAAAAGCAAAAGGGCTGAAGTCTCTCCAACTCCATGGAAACTCTTTCCAAAAATACCCCCAAGCTAAGTGCCTCCTTAATAGGAACTAGTGACTGACAAATCTCTCAGCAGTTCATTCTAAATAGCCAGCTGTGGTTTAATTTTTTTTTAAATTTAGTTCTACTGAAGTTAACAGTGGAAGTAATCAGCTGTTCAGTGTTCCTCCTTCAGCATTCATTCCTCTTTCCAGAAGTATGGATGTCACATTCTTGCACATTTGTCTTTGTTAGCACCATGACTTCTGGCAGCAATACACAGCTGTCTACCCCTGTCGTGCATCAGACATGTTTTTAGGTGGCAGACTGAGTCTTCCTACAGGCTGCAGGAATACATTTGGCATAATCAAAAGACAGCATGCAATAGCTGTTAAAAAGGTAAAGTCATGTAAAACTGTATTATGATAAAAACAGAAAGAGAAGTAAATATTTATTTTCTTAGAGATCTGCATCTCACAGTTTGTTGAAAGAGCACATTCCTTTTTTCAAAGTTAATCCCCTTGTAAAGAAAAAGGCTTTTATCTGGTATTGAACTTCAACGTTGTCTGTGCCTGCTCAGATCAAACACATTTCACATGCTAAGAAGGAATCTGAGTACATGACTGGCTGTGAATATAAACATGTAAAATATGCACTATAGGCTTGCAGCTTAAATTGATCTAATAGACATCATTTTCGTTATGAAGAGGTAAGTCTAAATCTTAATGCATACAACATAAAAAGATGACACATGATGTTATGAAGCATTTTTCTCACTACCCAACTGTGGGAGTTTTATGATATGCATAAGTACAAGTAGTCTTCATATAAAAGAAAAAAATCAGATCTTTGAAATATATTCTTCACAGAGATATACATATAATAACTGATGTGAATATGACTGAATTAAGCCATTCCACACTGCACAGGGCTTAGAGGGATGAATGACTTTTCGGATATAGTAAGAAGTGATAACAAATGTAATTAATTTATAAAATGAAAGAAATGGTAAAGCCATGTGAATATGACTAACATGTACAGAAGACAGGACAAAAGTCAGCTTAGACAAGAGTAACAGTTGAGGCACTTAAGTAAGAGTAGAGAAAATTACGGTTACGGTTACTGCCTTGAATGGAGACTTTTTAAAAGAAAACTTAATTTTAAAAACCAGATTAAATTCTGCTTTGCACAGTTGGGACACTTAAATTAACTATCTAACACTAATAGTTTACTTTTCTTCTTTCAAACAGTCTATTTAAGTTAAAATGTTACTCTCATGACACAGATTTTCCAGTAGAGTGTTTCAATTATAATGTATTTCACTTCTTTCCTTAGAGAATTATGTAAGATTACACTGAGCTGATACATTTAAAAAAGTGCCTAGATTTCTAAAATTTATCATATCATCTGAATCTTTACATGATAGACTAAACAATCTCAATTATATTGCCATGTGCTAAACTGCCAAATTTTATCCTTGCTTTCTCTGCCTTTGTGAGATTGCATCGGTCCTGCCCTCTTTAACTTTCACTCCTTTTCCCACTTGCTTCAACACAAAATTTATTTAGTTTTTGTACTTTAAGAACATCAACTATAATACAGGCTTGTTAAAATCCTTATTTGTATATAATCCCAAATGCTAAAATGTGGCCTTTCTCTTAAACCACTGAAGACTGTCAATTCATGGTTTGTTGACACCTCATTTTGTGTCCTTTAATACCATTATATGCGGCCTTAAATATTTTAATGAAATTGGGCTGTGAAAAGGCCTTGTCTAGGCCATCCCACAGATGTGAGCAGACCCTATGCGAGTTTTTAAGGAGTCAGGAAACTTGGGTAGGCACACCTATAACCTGGGCACAGTGCTTACTGACAAGGATCAAATAGCTTTGCTCTATGTTTCTTCACCTTCATGCTAAATCCTGTGAGAGTACGGTGTGCTTCACAGCCCCAGATGTAAAAGTGCTTTAAACACAGTGACCAGGGGCACAAATTCCTGACAAAATTCCTTTGAGATCTTAAGGGGTGTTGAGAGCACCCACCAGTCAAGTAGCTATTTGCCAATGTGTTCAGTTTTTACCTGTCTGGCTCGTAAAAATTAAAAAAGATGGCATCTTGAGAGAGAATAATATTACAAGTAAAACTAATAGTCTTGAGATAAGGGAGTTCACAGGTTTCTCAGTCTGAGGTAGGTTACCTCAGCAAGACCTTACGTACCACGGATCTTGGTCTGAGAAGTCTTTATCTCTTCCTCAGTTTAAGAAGAGGTATTAGTCCTTTGTGAGTTGCTTATTAGCCACCCTCTCTGTTTTACCATTTCCTTTCCTACTGTCAGCTGTGGTAGTTCTGTAAAGTTGTGGTATTTTCAAGTTTATTGAACTGTTGTTACTTGCAGCCCCTCAATCTCTTTGTTGATGATGTATTCTGTAAAAGAAGGGTGGAAGTTGTTATTACTGCTCTTTTAACACTTTAATTTTAACAATTGCTGTATTCCTTCTAGATTGGTACAACTGTGCAGGTTCCGGTACTGGTACAATTGCTAGCAAAAACTGAAGGTGTATGGGTTTTTCCATTTCATTCCTATTGAAATCCTCAGAAAAACTCTTCTAGAATCTTGGGGAAATGGTATTTGAGTACAATTGACACTGCTTGACTATTTCACTCTGTCTGACACTTTCATACATACATGATGAGTAGGTACTTTCAATGCACTCTATGAAAACATCAATTAGTCCTAGCCATGGAAAAAAATTTATTTACACTATATTTACAAACAAAATTAAACATTTTTGCATACTGAGGGAAAACAAACAAAAAAAAACCCACCCAAAGCTATGTATGGCATCAAGCTAAAGCAAGACATTGACCTTGTCTGTTTAAGCACAAGCAACCAGATTATTTTTTTCTTTTTTTTGCTCTTTCAGAGGTGGAAAAATATGTCTGTAAGGAACTCAAAATAACTGGATGTTTCTGTGGCAACTGGTAAAGGGCGTTTTATCTGTCTCTGATGCTTAAAGTAGAAGCAGTTCTTAGAGATTCCTATATGAAGTTTGCATACTGGTATTTGACTTCAGGTCTTGGAAGGAAGATTGCCTATCTTCTTGTATTTTATCCTGCTGCTATTTAGAGTAAGATACAGAATAACAGGGACCATAACAAAGGTGTTCTGCTTTCTCAGGTAAGTACATGAATTACTAGGATAAGGAGCCGTGTTTGTTATTATATTTTGATTTTAGCCTAATTAACAATAAAAATCTTTTGCATCTTGTAACGTCTTCATCAGATGGAGTGGAAGACTTGTACAACCAGAATAGCTTTGTGGTTCATGACATGAGATTTTGAATAACTCAGGATGACAAGATTTAGAAACTATTATTAAGGTTTCAGGAGAACAGTCTAGCTATGCTCCATCAAATCTATCGGTAGTGGAAAGCATTATCTCCATGGAATTCTGTTCATCAACTAAATTTTCCATAATATTGCCGTAAAAATGAAGTGAGCATATTAGCCATAATATCTCTTTTCCTGTTTGATGTTATTATTAATTACAAATTTCACACGTAATAGCTAAAATATTACATCATTGCATATTATTGCATGTTTATCTTTCAACATGTGTAACTGTTACAAAGGTTTAGTCCCTTTGGCATTTGTTTGTAGTGATTTACTGCCTTTACCACTTTCCAAAAGGAGAATTCAGATTATTTTTGCAATAAAAATGGAAGGTCTTGTTAAAAAATTAGGTTTCCAAAAGATTCAGTACAGTTCAAAGAATATAAGCATTTCCAAAATCTTAGCAGAATGATATTGGGAAAATTTGTTCATGACTTAATCGAGCTGTGTAAAACCTTGCCCTAATAAGTTTTCAAGTTATAAAGAGTATTTCATTAACACTTGAAGCCAATAGGAATAAACTGAACACAGACCTTTCAATTTCTGGGCAGGTGTTTCTACCATGCATTACAAAAAGTAATGGGCATATCTGATTTACGAAAAAAAGCCCACCAGTGTAATGATATTCATAACAGATAAATTGCGTTACATTTCTTTTAAAATTATCTCTTCAGGTGTCTTCAGGCAGATATATTTTCCTTCTCAAAGTGACAATTTAAACATATAATTCCAAGAACCAGGGTGTCATCTACCCACTCCCTGTAGAAAATGCTGAAGATAGCCCAAGGCAGCTTGTTACTGTTTATATGCAGGCTATTTTTGACTTCCATTCCAAGGTCGCTAGGTCTTATGCATTTAGTGGAAACGGTGGGTGCCTGATAAGGGACCTTGATTCTACTCGGTGGGTGACTGCTTGAAAATTAGGTGTACAATGGTTAACTCTTAGAGAAACACCACCTTTTCTGTGTACAGTTTTTAGACTGAAATTTTCAGAATTACGTTCCTGATCTTATTTAACACACCAAAATCACTGTAAAATGATCTGAAATAAAATTGTTTAATGAATTTCATTACAACACAGTAATATAGAAACCAAAAATGCATTTTGATTGTTTCAATGTTAATAAATGTGTCAGAGTTGTGGGGTATTTTCAAAGCATAGATGTTTTCCAGGATTTTGTGTTTCATTTCGGAGGGTAGATGTTCTTTTATGATAATAGGATTACATTTGAGATGTGAAAATTTAGTAAGTTAATTTATTTATACAGCGTAGTACATGGTTACAGATTAATAACTATCACAAAAAGATGTACTATTTCTACTGGTACCTCTAAAAATATTAAGGGTCTTTTCCAACCTAAATGATTTTATTTTTTTCTTTCTTAGAAGATTTTAAGGTACACCAGGAAGCTATTAATTTTAAACTATTCTCAGTAGAAAGAGGCAATTATTTTATTTATTTTCATGAAAATAGCTGATGTTGTTAAAGAAAAAGAATAAAGATCTGTTAGGATAAAATGATATAGAAAGAAAATGGCTGTTCTCTGGATTTACGAGTAGTAAGTGCACAGATCTTTGTGCCACTTCCAGGCTTAACGTTGCTTCTGCTGGAATTCCAGATAGCGGCAGCCTGCTGAAACATGAGTTCAGTTACCAAATATAGATGAGTGGGGTACGAATTACATAGTTACAGAGGACAGATGTAATGCACAGGCCACAGTCTTCTGGATGCTTACTGAGAACCAAGCAATCTTTAGTGAATAGCTGGAGCAACTTTAAGCCTACTTAGATAAAGGAGCAGAAAAACAACTTTACCTGCTATTAATTATACTTAAGACTCTGCATATTGGCGTGCTCATTATAAGGTCTGTTTTATATTTTCTGCTAAACGTAATTACTGTACTTTGGGGAGTAATTTTGCAAGATTTCAAAAATCAGAGAAAAAATATGTGCCTTTTTTATTTTAAAGAATCTTACTAGATACATCTCTTCTTTAGTTTGATTCTTTTGAACACATAGGCTTTGGGTGATATTCAGTAATAATTTCTCATGGGACAGGTTCTACAAATTCAAGATGCTTATACTTTCCTTGAAATTAGTTCTTTGATTTTCTGTGTTTTTCCATATTTTATTATATATCCCTTTGAAACCTTAATTTGATTAATTATTCAATTTTTTCCTGATAATGGTAATCCAGTACATTTTGAATTTACTATTTACCATATTGTTCCTTGGAGCATCTATATTGGTTTTTGAATAAATATTTAAACTGCACAATATAAAAATGTGATTTTGCTTGGAAGTAATTTTAAATATATACAAATAGGACTTCATAAATAGTCTGTATGTAAAAATGTGGGAATTACAGGTAAACACTGATCTGCATGCAACATTGTATTTTATATTTGTATCTTTAAATGATATAGTATATGGCTTTTCAGGTTGCCTAATGAGTAATGATGATGAAAACTGTTATAAATATATTGTAGTCTAACTCAGAGAAGCTAGAAATAGCATTTGAAATTTCTAATTACGATCTTCTATGCTACTTGATAGGGTTAGCGATACTTCACCTCCTGTTCACTGTGCTTACAAGTTGCACTAAAAGAATAGTGGTTTTATCTATTACAGTATGGCTGAAAAATATCTTTATACTGGAAGCTTCCATTCAGCTATCTAAAGCTAGGCACATTAATCCATTTTTAGGCACCAGACTTGTGTTCCCAAGAAGGCTGAGCAGCATTAGAAATTTCAAATAACCAAAACATGTTTAAATTCATTGATTCAATCTAAATATCCAGCTACAGACTGATTTACCTAAATCTAGACAGTGGGATTTGAAAATTAGAACATATGTAACCAGTGTATTTTTCTAATGATAAAACTGAGTATTAGGAAGAGATATGTTAATTTATAATAATTAATTTTAATCATCATGTCACATGGCTAACAATAAGTAAAATTGTCCTCCTACCCATAGCTCATTGAAACAGCAAAGCAGCTTGGTGTTGGAAGTCAGAGAAGTTTATCTGAGTATGTAATGTGTCGCTTTGAGATGTCAACAAGCTAGGAACCGGTATGTATGAGACTTTATAAATAAAGACATCATTTGAAGCACGGATATTTACAAGTTGTCTAAATAGTAAACTAGTAACTTTGTTCATTTGAATGAAAAAAAGTTTTCTTCAAAATAACTAAGATTAAGGAGACACAATCTCTTCAGTTTTAACCCTTGGTTCCCGGGCATTCATCCAGTTTATGCCTTAACAGCTGAGCCTCTTGACCAACTGTTTGCTGGGCTTCTCAGATTCGTTCTTTAAAGCTGCTATGTACTAATCAGTTACACTGTATATACTTTTTTAGATTTTGTTGACAAGAGATCAGTATGGTTGCTAAATTTGTTGCTCTGTAAACACAGATGAAAGAAAGATGTAATCCCACAAATAATAAGCTTATCACTCTATTCTATAAAAACATAAGCCAAATACTAAAATGCTTTGGTTTTCTTGTACTTCTCTTTTATGAGTTGAGTTGTAATCTGTTGGCAAGACAAACAGGCATAACAAGAGATGTATAAGCCAGGCCAAGAATTCCAATAATCTATCAGTCAGTTAATGACTAAATGTCGGGTAAGCCCTGGTGAAGTGACTAAAGGTAATCGGAGTTTACACAAGCTGATGTAAAATACATCCGAGTGCCTTGCATGACTGTCAAGCCACCTATCTATCAGTGAAGAAATACTTTGGATCAGTAAGAGACAATATAGGGGTTTTTTTTAAATCTTATGCAAAATTGACATAATAGAAATTTTCATAAAAAGAAGAGAATTTTCAAGGATAACTAAAACCACTTATACGAAACTTCATTAAATGCTTTGCAGAAACAATGATTACATATTAGATCAGCCACAATCTAGTGACCAGCTAGACATACATCTTTACAAGGAGATTTTCAGGCAGATCCTTCCCTTGGGAAAAGAGTGGTTTTCATGATGTCTTGCTTCTTGCTGATTTTAAAGAGGCATAGAAAGCACATCCTAATTCTGAAATCATGTTGGGAAACTGGAGATGTATAGATGTTTTTGTAGTTTATGAAGCTGGTATAAAACACATTATACCCTTACATTGTGCAGCATGATATATGGGTTGTGAAATCCATTTCTTCAGTGTTTTATTTTTAGCATATGGTAGTTTCATATTCCATTTATCAGAGTTGAGGAAAGTGCTACTAAATTGGTAACAATTTAAAAACATTAACATGATAAGTAAAATATTAAACACATTATCAACATTAATCAGAAAGAATAACTTGGAGTTTCTAATCCAAATATCCCCTTCATAAGGGTTTCAACTAGAACACTTTTCCCCTTAGAATCTGATGGCTTAGTGTCTACAAGGCAGTGCTATGGAAAAAAGTAAATATATTCCCCAAATCTTCATAAGGCTACAACCAGAAAAAAAAATGAAATGTAATAGCATTGATGTCAAATAATAAATCAGAGGTGAAATAACAACATAACATACATATATACTGGTCCAGTGGAATTGAGCCTGTGCTAGGCAATGCACAGACAAAGGATGTGTTCATACCTCTGAGGGAAGGTGGACGAGAAAAAGAACTCCTCAGTGCTCTCACTTCCACCTAGACAATTTGCAGCTTCAACCCATTCTAGTAGAAACTAAGGTTTATGAGAAGTATTTCATGCACTGTTGGGTTCTGCTCATCTCTCAGTTTTGTGTCTGTCTTATGGGAACCAGGATATAACTGGACTTCTTTTAGTTGAGAGGTTTTTTTCATTAAGGAATTGTATTTGTGTCTTCCAGGATGCGAGACAGACGTGGCCAGGCGTTGCCTCTTTCTTTAATGCTGAAAGAGACTTACTGTGCAGAGAGAGGCACCAGTCAGGGATATCCTGAAAATATGTCAGAAGCTTCACCTTATCATGACTTTTTCTATGACTCCCTGTCAGACATACAGAATGGTGAATTTTCAAATGAACTTTCTGCCTTCCTTACCCAGGAGGAGATATGTAAGAGCCTTGACATAGCTCGAGAAGCCATTGCAAATTCCATGGAGGAGGATCAGAATGCAGTACCAGACTTTACTCATTATCCTGACACCTTTCTTTCTAGCCCTTCAGAAAAGCCTACTTTCAGGGACAGCAAACTGCATGAGCAAGATACTTTACAGATGCCTCAAGCAAGCAGTCTGATTTCACCTTCCACAAGTCACATTCTTCCAAGGAATCAGAAAGAGCAATCCACCACACCTCAGATGGCAGATAGTTCTGTCACAGTTTCTAGGAGGCAACCAAGCACCTCACCTTTTATAGCTGCTAGTCCCAGCTTCATTAGAAGACTGAAACATTCAGAGAAAGGCAGTCTGCATGTGCCAAGCCCAAAGTCTGAATCAACATCCCAGGAAGAAGTTCCCTTCAGGAACAAAGCTGCCACATTCATAGATGAATTGTCATCTATATTTAAACAGGCAGCAAAGACAAGAGGTCGAAGTCCTGATGGAGACTCTTCTTCTCCAGACAGTGGATACCTGTCTCCTAACAAGAAACAACCAGCTTTAAGTACCTTGGTGAACCAGGAGTTTGACAAACCACATGAAGAGACTGAGCCTGAGGCAAAATTGTGTGGAGTTAATCTGAACGGAGAACAATTTTCTGAAAGGGGAAGCATCACTCAGGGCAAAATGGTCCTTTGCCATCCCTTCATCAACATGGAAGAGAGTGAATTGTCACCACCTCAATTCACACAGAAGCTCCGGAGCCAGGAAGTTCCTGAAGGAAACAAAGTATTGCTGGAGTGCAGAGTTGCTGGCAACCCAGTCCCTGATGTCAGGTAAGTGCTAAGTCACCAGATACCATCACCTGATTGTGGAAGATACCTAAGGACATGTATCACAGTGGACCTACGTAGAGGTAGTAATGTAAAAAGAGTCAATCATGCAGTTTTACAAAGCACATGAAGAGCAGACTCTGATGTCTTTACTTCTCTAGAGTGTGTCCTTGTTATCTGCTTAAGAAGTTAATTTCTGCTTAATTCAAGAGCCACATGGCAAAATTAAAAACAGAATTGGATCTAGTAGCATTCTGTATGATTTTTACCTCATTAATCTAGGTAAAAGTATTCACAACTTGCCTCTGAAGAGCATCTCTCAGGCAGCTGATACACTTATTACTGACAATTAATTAGAATGTCTCTAAGACCCATACCAATGGGATTTGAGGTGTATATTATAACCTAAAATTTTCTAAATCTAGACAAATATCCTATTGTGTAAGACATTTTGAGAAGACGTTAAGATGATCTCCATTTCAAAACTTCTGATACTTTATCATGAAAATTATGTGCATTTGCTTTTATTCAATGACAAAAGCTAAAACTAACTGCTGTGTAAGTTTGTCTGGTTTCAGTGTTTTATTTTTATTATGAATAACTCATAATGCTTTCCACTGTGTTCCTTTTCTTCTATAGCTAATAGAAATTTAGCACTGCACAGACAGTATTTGGCACTTCAGAGGTCTGAGTCTTAATGCTAACACAATGACTTATCACACACAGAGGCAGATTATACCTCTAGTTTATACCGTGTCTCACAAGCTATTTAGTTTAAAGTCACACTTAGTATTTTCTAAGGAAAATTTTGTTAAAAAATTCAAGTTTTGGACAGGATAGAATCTGCAGCTCTACATTCAGAATTTGCTGTAGGGTTCTTTAGTTACACCTAAGACAGCAAAATTCTTTTAAAGTTCTCAACATTTCCTTCGAAAAAAACCCAAAACAAAACATAGGAATTACTTTCTAGTAACACTTGTGGTTTTTTCACATCTTTTTCTGTTAAGTCAACAAGATTTAAAAAAGTACAGGTTTGTAACGTCATGTTATACCTATATATGCTTATATAGGCTTTCATTTCAAGGTGAAAAGCTACTTTGTAGAAAATATCTCCAGAGACTCTTGTTTGTGATTGTTGAAGGCAACAATTGCCTTTGTCCTTCTCTGAGTCTTCAGTATATTCAAGAGAAGCTGCATATTAAGATGTTGAATTTTCTTATATGGTCAAAAGGTCATTTATAGAGACATCAAGTCTTTGTAGTTGTTCTTGTACAAAAAGTGGAAAAAGTTGTACCTCCGCACTTTAGTACATTGGTTATGCACTCAAGCTTAGGCTGTCCTACAAAAATGAACCCAGCTGATCTTCTAAACCAAGACAAGCTGTAGATTTAAGTATGCTAAACAAAGGACTTACATTCATGAACCTTGCCAACAGGTCAGGAAGCTTACCCAAAAATATAATTGTAATGCTTAAATTCTAATGCCCATCAAGAAATGTAACAAACAAGTCATACCATTATAGTTGTTTATTTATTTGTTCATTTTTTAATATCTGCTAGGGGAAAAAAATTACAAGAATCACAGTCATGGGTGCAAAAGACTTCCAGTTGTTTGTTCACCTTCAGACTTTCATGAAGCAGGGAAGGAGAATTGCAGAGGTCACACAGTTATGTCAGACATGGACTCCTCCTTCTTGTGTTTCTTTTCTAAGAGTCTTGCTTCCCTCACAGTAAGACATTACAGCCACCAGTGGTACTGATTTGGATGTTAGGGAAACAAAAGTTCTTAACTTCTAGTAGTTCGTTTGTTGTGGTTGTTATTGTTGGGGTTAGGCAATATCTGTCCTTTTATCTCCAATCTGCAAAGCCAAACATAGTGACAAAGGATGAGGTAAAGGCTGAGGTACTTAATGCCTTATTTGCCTCAGTCTTTCATAGCAAGACCACTTTTTCTCTGGGGACCCAGCTCCCTAGAGTGGAAGACAGGGACAGGGAGCAGAATGAAACATCCATAATCCAGAAGGAAATGTTCAGCAATCTGCTATGCTACTTAGACACGTGCAAGTCTATGGGGCTGGTTGAGCAGGTGCACTATTTGCTGGGTAAAAAACTTCTCACCTAATCTTACCCACCTGTAGATCAGATATTTAACGTGACAAGTCACCCTAGACTTCATCAGCACTCACTAGAGAAAAGCACATCTCCCAAAAGTCACTTAACTGTTCGGTACATTGATAAGAACTGAAGTCAAATACTAAAACCTCATTGTTAGTTTCTTATTAAAGGTGAGGGGAATCCAACCCATTCCCCCATCTCTATGCCAATAGATGGCACAGGCAGAAAGAGTTGTTCTGCCAACTCACATGCACAGTAAGTCTTTACTTCAGTGATACAATTCCAGAAAAGTACACAAATATTGACTGAACTAGGAAACTCTGTACAGCTACGGAGGGTGGGGTGTTTTTGTTTGTTTGTTTGTTTTTGTTTTTTTCTCTCCTTAGGTCTTTTACATCATTGTTACATTCATTTCAGAGGTTGCTAATATCAACAGGTTTACCAGCAATCTATAAAAAGAAAAGCTTAATGATCTTTAAATTTTAATGTAAACTTTGCTTTTCTGAATCCTAATTCTCACAGAATCATAAGACTACAAATCTCAATCACTGAGCAAAGTGAATCATGAGAAACATTGATGACATAATAGTAGATTATTTTAAAATCAAATATACTTTTAATTAATCACATCAGTATAAATCAATTTGTAACTTTCATCTTCTTTCCCTTTTGAAATTGTGCTGTGTTAGTAGTCTGTAGATACAACCACAGCTGAAGTGCAGCAAATACGCTTCATGCCAACTTCTCAGTCTCTTGTAAAGCTCCCTGACAGTCAATTTGATACATTCCATGGTCCACCTTCAAATTGGTTTTACTTAAGTATTAATAATTCTGCATCTGGCAACATAAAGAAGACATATTATTTAATAATAAAAAGCTATTTTTTCTAAAGTTCCCGCTAAAAAAAAAAAAAAAAAAAAAATTACCCTTTAGTCTCCCTTTCATTATGGATCTTCGAGAGAGGCAAAACATGTCATCTGTACCTCAAAACCTACTCCTGTGGGCAGTCGATGCGATCCTGCGGAGAGTCCCTGTGTAGTGACGCCGCCTTGGCTCAGGAGGTCACTCGCACACAGCGCGGGCGGCGCTCCCTGTGCGGGACGGGCAGAGCCCTGCGCTGAGCGCTCCTGCGGGCAAGGGGGCAAACCTAACCCTCCTCCAGGGGGAACGAGGCGGCAAACACTGGAGCGCTGTTTGGGTGAGACTCCAAAGTCTTTGAATCTTGGGGAAAGGAGGGGGTTCTTTCCTCTAAAAGATCACAAATAATGCAGAAAAGTCTGTAGTGGATTCTATCTATAATAACATTACTAGGAACTCCTAAACAGTTTCACAGTATCACCTAGGCACATCACTTTCCTTCTCTCTGGATTTGAAAGGGAGTTTTATGGTGTATCCTAAACATATCCAGTACATGGTTAATGTGATGCAGTGGAAAAAGACAAGCCTGTTTAAAGCCACTGACATATTGCAGAGCAAGTGAAGAATGCTTTCTGTTTGTGCCACTTTGAGAAACATTTTCTGTAAATAGGAGTTTTATATGTTTTTTTAAAAAAGCAAAACACCTATGATGCCATACTAGTCAACAATTCTTTTGTGTTTTGGTAATTAAACTAATCTGTTTTTTTAAAGCACTTTGCTTAGGTAACTGTTTCATTAGACTGGATTTTTGGTTTGTAATACCTGTGAGGGGGGGGAAATCTTTGGAGCGTAAACATGTGTATTTGAAATATTTACTGTTTTCTGAAGAAACTGGCCATAGGGAAAAAATGTGTAAAAGATATTAAACTTTTTTTAAAGACTTCTGACTAGGTAGGAAGTAGAAATCAGTATTATTTGTATTACCAAATGATATGCTATAGAACAAACTGAACAGCTACCTGGTTTGTGAGATGTAAGAGTGAGCCATTTGGCATATGCAAAACTTGCTCAACAGGACATACAGAAAACAGCATGAACTAGGGCTACCATAGCCTGTGCGTTAGCATACAGGAATAAAATCTGCAGAAACCAGGCTTCAGTTGTTCTGATTTTTCCCAGAAAAGCCAGTTTCAATAACATAGCTACTGCAAATACTATTTTTGGAACTCTGTGTGGTAAGTGTGATAAAAGCAGAGAGCAATTGGAATTTTTTTTTTTTTTTTTTTCTCAGCTGGGAAGAAAATAACCAGAAGCCACAGTTCCTAAAGTCATGATGAAATAACAGTAGTTTAATGGTGACAAGAAAAGCACTAACTTGTTATTTTGCCCAGCACTCAAAAAGTTGTTCAGCCTAGTAATAAGCACAGCTAATATTAAGGCGGCATCAAACACTGGTGGCCATGAGATCATCCAATTGGTCTCCATCAGAGCAAAAGGCCTTCAAAAGAAACTACTTAGGCATTTCTGACATTTTATCATGTTACTGTTTTTCTATGCTTCAGATTTTATCCTGGATTCAAATAACCTTTTATAACTGTCTTGCTTCCCTTCCCCTAGGGTTTTTTTTTTTTGAGCTAAACTTTCCAGAGTCCTCAGCCTATACAAAATTGAGCTAGAATCCTCCCTTATCCTGCTACCCTTCTTATGAAGTCAAAGATAACCAAGTTGCAGAACCTTATAAACAAAGAAGTAGTGTAAGGACAAAGTTGACTAGGAAAGCCTCTTAAAGTTCCCTGGATGTAGCTGTACACAGCTGAAAGTAAAACAGTGAGTGTGATGGTTTGAGTGACAAAACTTGACCAAAGTGGGTTTGTTCTACAAGTGGAAAATAAGTAAACTTTGACAGAAGAACTTAGAACTAGAATCCTAGAGCTGAAACCCAAAAGAAAATAATCAGCTAAATTTCAAGAACCACTGCACTTTTTTCAAAATTCTATGTCTAACTTACTAGTTCTACTAGCTGAAAATCAGATATCTTACAATGAATAGCTTGGCACTGGTCAGAACAGTTTTTACATTTCTGAGCAGTACAGATTATAATGTAAGACCTAGCAAAGTACCGAGTGGTTTGAAAAACTCCAGGATATCTGTCTTCTAAAGAAGGACTAAAACATATGAAATATGAGTTGAAACAAAATTATTTTATGTTACCTTCAAAACCATTCTATCAGTCTGTAGCTGTCTTTCAAAGTGCATCAGCAGTGCAGAACTTAAAACTATGTTAACACTGAGCTAGCTAAAGCAAATCCCAGCTGGGAATGACTTAGACTCTTCAGCATTTGACTCACCACCTGAAAATTTAATTGCTTCTGAGGTCTGCCCTTAGCTGTAAGCCATGATTTAAGTATTTTCTGAGATCTGCCCTAAGCTGTAAACTATAATTAAAGTATTTACAGATATTCACTCAGATTCTGTAGCACAAGTGGTATTGAAATGTTTTGTGCAAAATATATTCTCTTCCTTTATCAACAGCAAATTGATACAAAAATCCCCAAAACAATATTAAATATAAGGCGCTTACGACATACTGCATGGCAAGAACAGGGCTTCTTTGCATTAAGGAATCTATTTGTTATCATTATAATACTTTTCTTCTCATAAGGGTTGTTTATCTAGATTCCACTGTAACAAATACCCAAAATCTCCATCTAGAAACATGTATTCTAGAACTATTCTTAGAAAATATAAAACAAATGCAAATTACAGTACTTAAATTTACAATAAAACCAGACTACCTTGACTTCTACAACCTCAAAAGATTTGTCCAGTTTTACAGCCTTTAAACACTTTGAAGTCTAAAAACAAGCAATGAATTATGTCACCACCATAGTCTTTCCATCAGGCATAGTTGCAAAGAAAACTGAATATCAGATTAAGTCGTGCTTAACACAAATCTGCACAGCTGGGTAAAACTCCAGGTGTACAGGATTACAGTGACTGAACTACCTAATCAGCAGTTGGTAGATTTTTAAGCCTTGGAAATGTAAGAGGTGTCACAGATGTAGTTTCTGCTTCTTTACTAGGCATGACTTGAGATAGAAAGATCTGTCGTTTAGAGGTAACATTTAATTTTGTTTCTTACAATGTCTTACAGAGTAAATTTTGTAGTTGTAGTGAAACACCAGTGCCTTGATGGGAGGTAGAGATGTTCTCCTAGTTCTATAATGGCAAGGCTTTATACAGCTTATTTTAATCAATTGTGAGTATTTATTTATGTATGTGTAGTAGTGGAGCATATTTGATGATTCTACATGTCCTTAGTTCAAAAAAGACTGATTTCAGGTGTATTCCTTGCTCTCTTGTCTCTTCAATAGTAATCTTCGAAACTGTTGTGTTACTTTTCTATTTGTAAAGTCTTAACTATTTAAGTTAGAGTTTAGAACCAGGTGATGTAGGCCCTGCTTTTCAAATATTTTCCCAAGCTTATATTCATATTTATGTTATTCAAGGTGGAAACTTTAGTGAAGTTATTTTATCATGAACTTGTTTAAGGTATTTGTTAATTCTATTCTTGCTTGCTTGCCCAAGACTGACAAAGAGCCCAACACCAAAATTTGCTTCTAAAGGATAAGATGCTTTGTGTGCCTTAACAACAGACTTTAAGGGACTATAAACATTATGTTAGCTACAATGATTGCAGAAATTATTCATAAAAGATAAAAAGGATTAGTATGTACTCTGTGTGGCAAGAAAGGCCTCTTGTAACTTGAAAATCATTACCAGCCACTATATGGTAAAAACCAAATCTTATATTGAGCAGTACAACAGGCAATAGTACTTTTTTCTTATTGTGCAACATTTTATAAATAGTGTTTCTAGACATCTTGTATTTATTCCTTAAGGGTGGTAATTTTTTAAGTTAGTTGTTACTTTCTCACATATATAAATATTTTTCTTATGTTCTCTTACTAGTCTGACTGGTTTTCTCTATTGAAATATTTTTCCAATAAGCATACTTTTATACAGAAATCTTTGGTAGTCCTCTACTACTCTTTTTAGAGCAGACTCCCCCTAATCTATCTTCTTACTAGTCTTCTGCAAAGAGAGGGAGCTTGTTCAAAATTGTAAAATATTCTCGTACCTGAGAAGTTCCTTGGGTCAAAAACGTTCTGCTTGTAGATCTGGATGTTATTCTGTGTATGGAGTAGTGGTGGCCATCTGAAAGTATAAATAGTATGTGTCATACTGTTGAGATGAAACTGAAAAATGTTGTTAGTCATTTTAATCTGGTAACAGATTCATTTCAGAAATCTGCTCAGCAGTAATATGTTGTCAGTATTTTATATACTTTCAAATGAAGATAAAATATATATAGATATGAAAATTACATGTCACGATCCTTAATATTTTTCTGTCACATTAATATTTTTTCTTACTCTTTATCAGTAATGTCTTCTTTACTTCTGTTGTTTTTTTTCCCTTCATTTACAAGTCACAATAATAGTTATTTGCAATTTTAGTCATTATTCTTTTAGCTCTTCTTCCCTTCTCATTTGCTTCCTTTTATACTTTCTGTTTATTGATTCATGACATGCCATTCTTATGTCTTATATTTGTTTGGTCTTGCTCATTTTGAGATAAGGCCTGCCTGTCTCCAGGCATTCCTGGAGTTTCAATTTTCTTTCAGAGCAGATCTAGAATGAAATGTTAAAAGACATCTCAGTGACTTGTGAAACTGCTCTTTAATTCTGTTTGCCTAAGAACAGTGCTCTGCACTAGCAGCCTTTACTGGGGAAGCGAGGGGTTATACTCTAGCACAAATGGTTAAGCTATTGCAGTGGCTGCCTGGGGTAATTTGTGGCCTGCAGGTTTTAGGTAGATAAAATTCATCTTTTGAAAATTTCCCTTTTCATTCTCCATTCATTTTGTGTCAATGAGAGTCCACACCCTCAGGATTTTCTGCATCTGGGGATGTTGAATTTTCAACATTCAGAGCAGTGGAGGGCTGTGTAGATCACGTGCCCACCTGCTTTAAAAAGCAGTGTGATGTATGTGAGCAATGCTAGAAGTGCATTCGTTTCTTAACTTGTAACTTCTTTTTCCTTAGAACCACTTGCAAAGAAGATTTGTCATCATGTTACTTAAGAACAGTATTTAAGAGACAACCAAATGCTTTGTTTGGATGGGTGGGTTTTTTTTCCTTCCTTGCCTGTCTAAAACCATAGAGTATTTATAAAAGGTATCTGGAGAGCCAGGCTCTTTCCTCTGTGAAATGATCTTTCTAAAGTCAAGATTGTGATAACAGGATAATTTGTCAAAGTCTTGTAAAATAAATAGATTGCTGGAAAACTTAGGCACAGCAATCCGTTGATGTCACAAAATGAATATCCAAAGATCTAAAATATAGAATGTGTGTATATGGTTGGGAGGAGGGGGGGGACCTGTGGGGACATGAACTCATTTCTTTTTTTCATAAAAGCCCTCAGGAGGATCTATAGATTCTGGACACTGGGATTTGTCTTACATTACATTTATTTATTGTCTCTAAAATAGTTTTGGCTACATGATGTATGCATTTTCTCATCTTTGTTATACAGGCTCTGTGCATCATCAGTCTCTGTTAGTTTAACATTTTTCATGAATGTGGAAATAGCGCTTGTATATTTTTGGGTTTGAATGTTTCATGTTTTCCTTTTGGTTTTTTGTGGTTTTTTCATCCTGAAAGTAGGAAGAATAAAGCCTGTTAGATGCATGAAGATGGGTACTACAGGAGGCAGATGTAAAAACAAAGGGATAGTTGCTGAAACTAGAATTGTTTTTTCAAACTGGAATTAAAAATAGAATTCCAGCTCAGTTACTTTATTTTAATCTGTTTACTTGTGAATGCCAGTGTGTCTGGTTTGGTTTTTCTGATTGTATTATTGAAAGTTTAAAAGCATCTCAGTTCACTTCTTTATTCCTTTATTCTTTTTTTGCCTCTCAGTAAAAGAATGCAGATCTAAAGTTACTTTCTAATGCTCCATAAATAAATAACATATTGACTAGTGTTTATAAAAAGACTCAAAAATTAGATGAAAATGTTATCAAAATACATTTTTAACTTTTTCTATTCTTGATGACTAACATGAAAAGCTCAAAAGTAAATTAATAAAAATTACGCTGCTATCTGCATAATGAAATAAACAAAAAGAACTTTTGATGTATATTTACATATGAATTGGATGAGACTTGGATGACCTTTCAAATAATGTGGAACCACGTCTTCAGAAAGCTGTTTCAATACACTAGCTTTGTCCATGTTAAACACTTTTAGTTTGAAACCAAAGTTTAATTGAAGTAATTTTAAAATACAGATTTAAAGTGTTGTTGAAACAGTTGTCAGAGGAAATATTCCAAGAAGATGCTTTTACTTCATATTTCAGAATTTATTTGTATAGATCTTATATGTTGTCTCTGGGCCTTTCCAGTGTTGTGCAAAGGTTCAACAACCAAGAAGCCTGACAGTGAGAAAGTCTATGACAAGCAGATTGCTGATGTACTAACTGAAAGTACTTACCTGTGAAAATTAAACACAGATGATAAGTAGAATAGAGGTGGGAATGAACCTACGTGATTTGTACTGAAAGAGAAAAGAGTAATGAGGCTTTTCACAGAGAGAAGTGTTTGAAGTCAGTAATTCTGGCATCGTTACTTATCAGAGTTCAACAGCTATAAATTGCTATTCCAAATCCCATTTAATATCATGTTTAATACTCTGACATTTGCTCATTTGCCTAAAGGCAATACCACATCTTGGATTGTTTTAAATTTCCTAAGGGCAATTATAGCAGTTTAATAATGTTATTAAGCAGGACATATCTGTTGCTTTATAAATTAAGTAAATACAATTATCAGTTTGAACCTTGATGCTTATAAATTCTTTCCTAATAAAAAACTTTGTCATGTCTGCAATGCACTCTGTAAATGCATTCTTGGCAACATGAAAGCTACCTTTAGAGATACGGATGATGAAATAGAACAAATAGGACTTCTCTGCAAACGTTCATAGCTGATGACTGAAAACGTTAAACTTCAGTTTGTGCTATTAGAACTGACAAGACTTTGAGGAAGGTAGAGAAGGTTATAGGCTAAAAGCTTATAACAGACCAAACATGGAAGAAACATCATTAAACAGCTGTGAATAATGAACCTATTTTATTCGTTCTGAGACTCATCTGGAAAGTGTGTTCTTTCTAATAGGTGTTACAGTTTGATAGGGCTCTGTTCAGCGGACTGTGGTTCATTTAATGGGCTGTGGGCTTGCCCTTTGAGCCCCTGCAAAGGTAAAGGAAGGCATAAAAGAAATGCCCTTGCCCACTCCCCCCCTGTAACATAGGAAGAGTAAGTCATAGAATCGTAGACTATGCTGAGTTGGAAGGAACCCACAAGGATCATCCAAGTCCTCATAGTACCCATATTTCCTTCCCTGAGCACAAAGATGTAAAGAAATCGGAAAAGTTAAGGAGTTATCTGTGTAATTGTAGTAAAAATTGCACCTTGTACAATTATTCTCACATTTTTGAGGCGAGTTGTGCAAGAGTAGCAAATAGACCTCTTATTTCTGAGAACCCTCTGAAAATCATTTCAGTGAAAGTCATCACTCTGATCAGTAATGAGGCTGGTAGAAATAAATAAATCACAATTCTGGGTGGCTTTTTAGGGTATGTGGGAGAGATGTTAGTAGCAAAAGAACCCTGTTATTCCTGCTTTCGACAGAACTTTACAAAACCTCTACAGGTGTATTGCTGTGCAGAACAGCTGTTTTGGTTCCTTGCCATGCTATTTATTCACAAAACATTTTATGTTGTCATGAATCGACACATTCCACATGCTTTAGAAAAGAACTGAAGATTAAAGTATTATTTGGGATTTTTACATTTTTGGATATTGAAAACTGATCAACAGTTACATAGTGAGGAGATAACACTTCTTTTAAAATAGCAAAATGAACAGAATTTGGAAGTTTAGCATTGCACCTTCACTGAAGTGTTGTCCCCTTAGAGATTTAAGTGTTTCTTAGCTTTTGTCCTGTAGAAACATTTTCCATATAATAATTTAAGAAATGGACTTAATTGCTGCCTGTGCCCCCAGTCAGTTGCCTTATCTGAAGTGACTCACAAAGTGGAGCTGATCAATAGGAATAGTGAACAATTGCAAACAACTGAAATAGTAAGGGACTTGTTTAAGTATTGAAAACTTGAATCAATATGTTGATATGTTGGTATAATATGTTTCTCTAAATCAGAAATTAGCAGACTTCTTAAATATACAAGTAGGTAATCTGGGTAGAGAACAGATGCTATTTTATTAAATAGATCGTAGGAGGAGTAATGCAACTACATAATTTTACCTGTGTTTACAAAGGTATCTTTAAGATGCAGAAAGGGCAAATACCTATATAGAATTATCTTATCAGATGTATCAGAAGTACTGCATGTTCAAAGCGGTTATTGTAGACCAGATTCCAAGAACCTTCTTTTCCTAAAGTTATGTGCTACCAGTTAGTGTGATACTACTCAGTATAGAAGAATACACAGCCTAAGATTGAGAATAGTGTGAACTTGAATAGGTTTGACTTCCTGTGGGAAAGGGAAATAAGTTAAAATGCCTGGGGATTGGAGGTAATTATCAGGTAGAGTAACTCCTAAAACATTGGGGTTTTTTTCCAGCTCTTTGCAGTTCAAAGCAAGTAGATTAAAATTTTTGCAATTCCTAACAAATCTATTATGAAGACATGTTTCTTTTAGTCTAATGCTAACATGCTGCTTCAAATCAGTGATTCAGTGTTTCATCATATTAATATTGTGTACTTGCAGTGCACACATGCATTAATGTTATAAAAATAGTTAACACTTTGCAGTTATGTTGTGCCTTTCATGTGAGCATTTCAGTGTTATAAACAGTTTGTAAAATATGTGAACATCTTTCATTTATTTCCTCTTATTTGTTAAGGTGTGCTCTTTAGGTGGCTAAGGGGAAAAGATTGGATAAATAGAATCCATCTCTCATTTATGGTACAGCTGACAGGTACTTATGAACTCATGCAGCATCACAGAAAATGTGACCACTGAAATAACACATTGCCCAACAGTAAATCATTGCTTAAGGAAATTTTTGCCCTGGGAGTAGCTGACGCACATATTTAACTGGACAAACACAAACCAAAGACCTACAACTGCTGTAATCTAGCCTTGACAATTGAAAATTGATAACAAGCTTCATAGAAGGCTGTTTAACATTTGGCCACAATCTTTCATCCTCACCATTTTGCTTTTCCACTATCCTTTTCCCTCTGACAAACTAGTAAAATGGATCAAACATTAATAATTAGGGGCCTAGTATAGCATCAGATGCTGTCAGAATCTGTTCTACTTGGTATACGCTTTCCAGATACACAGCTCTGAATGCAAAGGTGGGTCTCTTTGATCAAGTGTGTCCCTGGGTGTTATGACAGCTTTGCTTTTAAGAGGCAAGGAAAAAAAACCTAAAAAGGCAACCACAAAACACCATTCTAAAACCTAGGAGTCAAAGCATGGTTCTTTCAGCAGGAAAACAAGATTTATCCAAATAAACTTTTCCAAGGGTGCTGAGTCATACAGTTTCCTCCAGGGAACAAGACAGAAAATTGCAACACAGTTCAAAAAATATATAAATTCTCTGTTGATCAATGTAAGAGATATATTCACTTAAGCAAAACTAGGGCAGTTACAATGCAATGGAATTCTCTCCAATTTCTGCAAAATCAATAAACAAAAACCTTATTCTCTCTTTTGTTTGTAGCCATGTATTCCTTCCTGTTCATTGTCAAGCCAGAGAATATTGCAAAAATAGATACTCTGTCATCGATCAATTATAAATAAATTACTTCAGCATCTGAGGCTGGTGATCATGTGATGTATAGAAGGAAGAAAATGGTGGGATTTTGTTTTTTATTTGGTTTCAGTTTTGTTTGTTTTTTGGTTTATTTTTTTTTAAGGTAGAATTGCTTGCAATAACTCATTGCTACAGTTAGACATTCTACATGACTATGTTGGACTGTGAAGCCCATGAGTGAACACAGAGACATGCTTCGTAACATCGTACTTAAGCTCAGAGATAAGTAGAAACATGGAACTCTTAATGACAATTATCCTAGTTAAAACTTGAATGTGTATTGACTTAGTTTTCACTTTATTCCCTAAAGAAAACCCAATTTATTTAAACAAAGGTCATGAGTAAGTGAATTGACAAGCTTATTTTCAGCTCAAGCGTTGTTCTGGTATGGGGCTATGTTTTGGATTTGTGATGGAAACAATGTTGATGACACAGGGATGTTTTAGTTACTGCTGAGCAGTGCTTACCCAGAGTCAAGGCCTTTTGTTCTCCTCACCCCACGCTGCCAGTGAGGAGGCTGGGGCTGTACAAGAAGCTAGGAGGGGACACAGCTAGGACAGCTGACCCCCACTGTTCAAAGAGATATTCTATACAATCTGGCATCATATTCAATATATAAAGCTGGGGGAAGAAGGAAGAGATGACATTTGGAGTGATGACATTTCTCTTCCCAAGTAACTATTATACATGATGGAGCCCTGCTTTCCTGGGGATGGCCAGATATCTGCCTGCCCATGGGAAGAGGTGAATTAATTCTTTATTTTGCTTTGCTTGTGCATGTGGCTTTTGCGTTCTCTTTTAAATTGTTTTTTGTGGGATTGCTTTGTGCAGACACAGTGTTTCAGAATGTAGTTAGAGTGTAGATGATAACACCTGGTGTTTATTCAAGATATGNAGATGATAACACCTGGTGTTTATTCAAGATATGCAGCTACTGGCTGGGAAAAGCCAAGAAGGCCAAGGGAACTATGATAAGCTCAGGATGAGAAAGTAGAAATAATGATAGACAATTAGCAATAACAAGACATAGTGAGTGAGCTGCCAACCAATCATGGTCTGAATAAGGGCGCGTGGACAGTGGCCTGTAGCTAATTGCTTTGCATATAGAAACGCGTGAACGGTAGTAAAATAGGTATATATATCAGTAGAAGTTTCGAATAAAGATGGATTTGAATATGCATCACATTGATGTGTCAAGTTCATTCCCGCTCGTGAGATTAATCCCCGGCAGTTTTTATCTAAACACACAAGTTTTCTCAATTCTACTCTTCCAATTCTCTCCCCATCCCAGTGGCAGGGGAAGTGAGCAGGTGGCCGCATGGAGCTTAGTTGCTGGCTGGTGTTAAACCCTGACAGTCCTTTTTGGTGTCCAGTGTGAAACTTTAAGGATTTAAGAGGATGTGAGATTGGATTAGAATGAACTAGGTTGGATTTATGTTCACTTTATGCCAATTGCTGTTCAGCTAGTACTGAGCGGGCATCTGTGTTTGCCATGGGGATTGCTTGCCCGTCTGCATTTTAGTCTCTTGCTTATCAGTAGCCACCTTTTGCTTTCACTGCTTACTGTAGTGCTATGTTGTTGATCACCTTACTCTACTGTAATATTTTAATAGCCATGGAATAGCTGGGAACATTTTAATAGCTTTGGTGATGCCATACCAGTCTGACCAGGGCTTCACTGTTGCTTCTGTGCTACTGTATTGGACAGACTGCAATTCCAGTGTGAACAAGAGTTGAAAGGACTGTGACCTGTGGAAGAGCCTGTGTGGGAGCAGGACACCCCAAAGTGTCTGTGATTGTGGATAAGCCCGTGCCAGAGCAGGGACACCTTGAAGCATCTGTGGTATGTCTGTGCCACAACAGGTGTACCTCTGAAGGGATTGTGGCCCAAGGTTAAGCCCATGCTGTGACATGCTGTTAGGCCCAAGCATCTGTGACAAAATACTGCAGCAGGTACACCTTGAAGTCTCAGAGCAACATATGTTCTTAGTTCCAGTTAAATCCCTTCACTCAGAATTTTCTCCTTTTTAGGCTGTAGATCCTTACATTAAGATAACTGGCATAGCTATGTATCAAATATCCTGTTTACAAGCAGTGTAAACCAAACCTTTTAAAAACCTGCAGTGACCAATTGATATGTGCCTCAAACAGATAAACAAAAGTTCCTTAGTGTATTAATGTTTTTAAATAAGCAAAAAATTATTCAATAGGTGTTCTAATGCAGAATTCAAGATCTAATGAAAAGTGGGGAAATGTAACTGGGGGGGGGTTAAGGCCTTAATTCCAAAAGGCTAATCCCTAGAAAAATTAATTCTCTCAGTTGCTGCATGCACAGTACTCAAAGTAGCTTCCATGATAATCAATAAGATTTGTGTTCACAGACTCACAGAATGTTCTGAGATGGAAGGGAACCACAAGGATCATTGAGTCCAGCTCTTAAGGCCCATACAGGGATCAAACCCATGACCTTGGTGTTTTTAGCACCATGTGCTAACAAACTCATGCAACAAACTGAGACATCTGCTTTTGATGTGATGTATAATATAACATAGTTGTTATATTACAGATTGGTATTATATTCCAAACTGCATTTTGGAAAGAATAGGAAATATATCAATTTCTGTTTCTGTACTTTTGACATCTTTCTTAAATAAATATGGATTTTTATGTCTCTAAAATTATAATTATACCTAACCAGTCTCAATAAAGCAGATTTGGAAAAATTAAAAGTTGGGTGGAAAAATATTTACTTTCTTTTTATTGCATGGTTTCCCAAAGAATGCTTTTGCATCTCTGCTTCTAGAAGGAACTCTTCTTCAGATGTTAATTTAAGGAGAGCTTGGATCATAATTAAGAAGCAATATAATGTAATTCAAACTAGAATGTTGAACTTAATTTTTGTATTGTTTATCTCCTATACACTGCAGACAGCATTTGTTTGTTACAGTCTTTATTGCCAACTAATGTAGATATTGAATGGATCTAAAGACTTCAAACTTCTGTCCCTTAGGACAATAGAGATGGACAACTTAACCCTCATTTTATGATTTTCTTGAGGTGTTGGTCCAGTGAGTCTCTCGTGCAGTGAAAAGTAAGAGAAAACAGTTGTAGCTTTACAGAGGTAAATGTTACTATGTTTTTTGCCTTTATTCCAAAACAGCATTGCCGCTCGTGAGGGCTTTCAAGTTTAATTAGGGAAGGCTGGGACAAAAGGAGACTTGTTTCTATCTGAGCTTCCTCAGGCTTGCCATATGGCTAGAAGGAATCTATAAAAGCCTGTTTTCCACAAAACCCATGAAAGGTAATTTTGAGGGACCTTACCTATAAAGGAAGTAGGTGGAGATGGTGACTTCAGTTAACTGGTGAATTGTTACAGATGCCAGGCATTGCAACTCTTGAATATGCTACTGACTGCAAATTCAGAGACTGGTGATTCAGAGTTTCAATGTAGAATCTCTGTTCTCAGAGGATTTTTACACCACTGACTTCAGCTCCCCATCTCTTAGAAACAACCAAACAAAAAATCAAAACCAAACAAACAAACACCCCCAAATCTAAACTACAACCTAAATTAGATTGACTTAATCTTGTTGGAGGGAGGAAACACCACTGTTGCTGTAATACAGATAAGTGGCAACCTGAAAATTAGATGCATGTGACCTTACGTAGTGTGATATTACAGCCAATGTCACATCAGAGCCCAGGACTGGCATAAAACCCACAGGAAATTCCTATATAAACTGATGCAGAAACCAGCTTTCAACTAAGACCTTCCTAGTTTAATAGTTATAGCAGGCCCTATATATATATATGTATGTATGTTCCTTCACAGCTTTTGTCCTCAGAAGAACTGTTTGTTACTTGTATTACAAGGGGATAGAAACTAGATGCTTGGAATTGAGAAGGAAGATGCAATATTGAAGTTTTCCTAGATCAATAGTTTTTGATAGATAGCCTTTATCTGACTTGAAATATCACAGTTCAAAGCAGACTGTCTTACTCTGTCTCCTGCCTATTTGAAAAGTGGCTCTACTTCATCAGCCTTCAATACGAGGTTGGACTGCACTTCAATACTTTGCATTTTAAACAGAGGTTGAATTAATTGATTATTGCTTCAATTAACAATATAGTCTGCCCTGCTGATTTTCATTAGTGCAGTTCAACTGACTAAAAGATGTTACAGGTTTCTGTACACAACCCCTATTACAGGTGTGGAAAATTTGTTTGATACTACATATTTTAAGGTTTCTACATGCTGTAATGTCTAGATATTTCAAACTGAAACAAAAATGTAGTATGTACATATATGGCAGTGTTGACCCGAGGAGTGATTCTGATTTGCTATGCTATTATTTAGTCATATGACTTTTCCTTTTGTTCTGACACTATCAGAGTTTAACTTGGTCACCTATAACTTGATTTCTAACTAGGGAATAGGAAAGGAGTTAAATATTGACATGAAAGTAGATCTTGCTGCCCTAAAAAACATCTCTAGACTGAATGCATGTAATGCTATCCATAATATTTGTGCTTCCGGAAAGAGCATTGTAGTGTATTAGCTGCAAATTTAAACTTTAGATCATTTGGACAATTCATCACTGTATATTCTAATATCCTCTCAGTTTAGAATGAATTTGAATGGGGTTCTTCATGCTTAATTTAGAATTCAGAGCAATTCTATGAGGTTTAGGATGTAAATGAAAATTTCGTTGCAGTGAATGGAATTCTTCAGGAGCATGAAAATTTGATACTCAAGTCCAGTTGTCTGTCTGGTTTTGTTGTATAAATGTGTGGCTAAGACAACTCTGCACGCGATAGAGCAAAGAGAATAGCCAGGAGAATCTTGTTTTTCAGTCCTTTAGTTCATCCCCCGCCACCTTCACTTAATTGCATAAAAAGTTCTAATTTGGTATTTCAGGTAACTTTTAGAAAAATCAGTTCCTCACCATTTTGTGATAAAGAGATTGTGACAGTTGGGTTGAAGGGGGGTATTATTTTTAGTCATGTATTTTTATATTGCTAATGTAAAATGAGCATTATCTAAGAATAAATTAATATTTAAGTTACAGAATGAATATCCAAAAATCACAGAGGATCTCACACTAAGAAATGGGAAACAAACTATGAAAATCACACTTGCAAAAAATATTCTTTGTCTTCTTTGAGTCCCTTCTTTGAGTCCCTTCTTTGCCTTGAATATCTTAGTAGCAGAACTAATGTTCTTTTGATCTAAAAGGCTGAGCAAGTTATTCAGTCTAGACTACTGGTTCTCCATTTTCAAGTGAGAGTAAGAGAACTTATGCTGATCTTTGTGAAAACAAGATTCAAGCCTGTTTTTCAGGAAAGGCCCACATTCAGTTAGTTTTTGTAGTACATGTTATGAATCTCCCATGAACTTGAGTGCAGTCCATTTTCCAACTGAAACACATTGCCTAGCAAATCTATTCTTGACTCCAGTTTGTACAGTGCCTTGCCAATTCCCCTTATCCTGCACCACCAATGAATTAGGAGTTGTAATAGGGTTTATACACCCACAGGAAGCATGGGGCAAACAAAAACATAGCAGTCTAGAAACAGAAGTCCTCAGTTAAGTTAAAGTTCTGCTTACACCTGGTTTACATGGTGTTCCATTAAGATTGTTTTTTCAGCCAGCAAGAGTTTTGAGAAACAAGCTGAAGGCAAAAAAACATTGTTCTGGAAATAAGTTGCCCTTTGCTGCCTGAAGAAGTGCAGGACTATTCCTAAAGTACTTAGATTAGAACAATGTATCTAGCTTTCTGCAATTCAAAATGAAATGTCTGCTTTTGACATTTACTGAAATTTGCATAGTGGTGGCTGGCAACGCTGTAGCTGCACTTTCTGGCAGCTTATCTGTGTTTTTCCATGAAGAGTACTGCAATAGCTTCATTAGATAAGGAATTTCAGGGGTGAAATAAGCAACTTTTGATTCCATAAAAAGGCTCTTCACACACCTAATAATGATTCTTGGAATGCAAATCTCTGGCGGTGGGAAATATGAGGACCCACCAACCCTGTGGCTGGATCTTCACATATACGACTAAGGCATACTCTGAATTGGTAATTGGTGGTGCCAGAAAACTACAGTATGTGCAAACACGCTATTTATGGGTGAGATCAAAGATCTTAAGAAACAGCCAGAGAACGCCAGAGGGAGGCCTGAGCCACTGCCCTTACTTGAGATTTTTTTTTTTTTTTTTTTTTTTTTCTTTTTTATATTCCCGAAGGGGGGGCGGTGGCCCCGCCCTTTCTTTTGATTTTTTTTTTTTTTTTTTTTTTTTTTGCTAGTTCAATCTGATTTTGACACCTCTTTAAGGACTCCCACTGCTGTCATCAAAAACCTTATCTCCTGCTCATAAGTGATGAAACTGAGGTGCAGAGCTTACTGAGAGCAGATTTAGAAGGAACATCACAATCTGACGGCCTTTTGTGCCAATCACATGCTTATATATTTTCCTTCAATAGAAATATCCTTATTATTTCTATTAAATAAACTGCAAGTAGAACATTATAGAGAGGTTGCAATGACAATCACATGCAACACAAGAGATAAAGTTCCTGGTGTTTTATTGTATACTTTTTATCTATGTTACTAATGGTGAATTCTGCTTGAGAAATTGATTTTGGTGATACTTCTTTTTTTTTTTTTTTTTTTTTCCCCCCAAGCATATTTAGCACTATTATCTGTGCCTATCCTCTTTTTGCTTTTCCTAAAACTTGTAATTCAAGTAACAGCAATTTCTTTCCACAGAAGGGCAAGTATCTTTGAGAAATAAAGTGAGTTCATAACCCTTTACCTGTCTCTACCAATGAAGGCTTTTCATTTCTCCTTACTTTTTCCTTTTTTTCAGAAAGTCTATTCCACAGCATAAGATAGTTCCACTCATGCACAGGATCCAGAATCTAAATCTAATTATTTCCCCCCATTCCCCCCAGGTTAGGTCTGGTTTTCAAATACAACTTGGAAACCAAAGCAGGTCATGGAAACTCAGCTGCAGGAGAGTGTTAGGCCAATGAAGTTCCTCTATGTGTTGCAAGGTGTTTTACTTATATACCTATTCTGCTCCCCCTAGAATATAATTAGGAGTTTTGACCAGTTGTACCTCTACTTTAGCCTCTTGCTGTCTTTTTTTTTTTTTTTTTTTTTTTTTTAACCACCTAACTTCAGCTAGTACATTTNNNTTTTTCTTTTTAACCACCTCAACTGAGCTAGTACATTTAATTGCATCTAATTTAGGCTGTTCTCCACTTCCACAGAGTGATGCTGATTTTTCTTGTCTTCTCACAAACAGGTCTGCCCTCAGTCTGAAATTCTTAATATGTGAAATATGCTGTCTTTTATCAAATTGCAGTTCAGGTTTTCTTTAGAACAACTCTGTTTCTTTTAATTGCTAACTAAGTGCTCAACCTTAGCATCCTTTCTTGACTACTCTTTGGTGAATAGTGTACAGGGAATAGTTTCATACCATTTAATTTTTGCCGTCCATATTATATTTGTTCTGCTTTCTTGTTTACTCATTTACATTTACTGAACCACACAAAAACTATTTCTTAGTACTTTTCCCTGCACTCAAAACTGAAACCATCTAGTTAGTTATATAATCTCCCTCAAAATAGTTGGTCATATAGGAGGTATCTAATAATAGATTCTTTGAACAGAAAGGCTTTTTATCATTTGTCATTAAAAAAACCAGTCACTAAATCCATGGCTGAATTAAAAATCAGTAAATATTAAAAGATTCAAGTAGACATTAAGAATTGAAGAATCAAGATCTTTGAATATGTGAAATCAAATCTCAAAGATACTGGAGGTTGGGAGCTGGTGGGATTTTTTTAAGTGTTCCATCACCCATTCCATGTGTATTAGGTGCATCTCTAAGACAAAAGCATGGTATTGAACTTTGCATTAAAATTTTAATGATAATTAATACCTTTATCTGAACTAGAGGGGATTTCAGCGGTGAGTTAACACTTTGAACACAAAGATATAATATTTGGTATAAAGTAACTCTTTGCAGCTTTGTTTAGAGCCATGGTAGGCTATTTAAAATGAGAAGTTTCTTTGTTGGTTTCTTTGTTTTGCAGTGTATCAAGGGCTACCATAATCTTATCACGAGGAAGACACAATTGGCAATCTGAGCAAAATTCACGCATTTTGCCATAAAGAACTGTGCTTTTCCTTACTTTAATGAAAATTTAAAAACCCAGCAACAACAGAGAAAATTGCATAGTATATTGAGGATGACTGAGACAAACATACTGGAAATTCAAATAAAATAATAGTGCTTGACAATCTTTGGCGTATTTCTGATACATTTTGAGAATATATTATTTATTTGGTTTTAAGACTAGTTGTTTCTGTAAAGTCTTTAATTAGTAATTTTTCACATTTATTGCAGTGAATGTAGGTTTCATATTGTGCTTAGCGTATCACCAGTATTATTTGAAGCATTGTGCCTGCAAGGTGAAATGTATGAGTAACTGCGAGTTAGATTGTCATCTTTGAAGCCCTGTAAGGCAGTTTAAAGAGCTACTGTGGTTTTTTAAAAAACTGTTTAACACACAGTATCAAATATTCAATCTGGCATATTTCATCTTGACTCCCAAAAAAACCTTGCATTGTGGGCTAAGGGAAAGGGAGGAGGAGAATATCTCAGGCATCTAAAATATTGCAGGCATCTGGTGTTCTTCTAAAATTAAACTTTCTTACATAAGCTGAAGCAGGATAGGTTCACATATAAGATCAATTAAATTAGTTATTCTGTTAGGTTTATTTACTGAATCCTATAGAATAAAACTGAACCTTTTCTCAGCTTGCAGAAGAATGAAATGACACCATCTTTGACTGATCATTTAGGCTGGAGGAAGATATATTTCTGACAGTGCTTCTCCATAATAGCTCTAGGAAAGTTTTAAATTATTCTCAATATTGATTGTTAAACAGGGATTAGCAGGGAGAGGAGGAAAGATCACTATTTTAGGTACTTCCTGTAACGCAAGCTCTTGTACTTAAACCCAAGTCCTGAATAAATAGAAAGACACAATATGTAGAAAAAGACTTAATTGTAAAGGGACTAGTTTAAAGATGATGGTAAGTCTGCAGTCATATTTTGAAATGTCTTGCAAGTGCCTATTTCTCATTTGTTAGTTAAGTAAAGGAAGAGGAAGTTGCATGCTAAGTTGAAGTCCACCAGCATTTAATGAGAGCAAACCAGAGACAGGAAGGCTCCTAACTGTTATTTCAGTATTCTAACAATCTGTTCTTACATCTAAGCTTCAAAAAAGCAAGCATGTTGAATGATCAGTTCCAATTTCAAAATACCCTTTATCATAAAGGCAGTGGAGTAAACAGGAAAGTAAGAGACTGATTTCAAGAGTCTGACAGATTAATGTACTTTCCTCTTACTTCTCAAGTCCTAAACTCTTGTAACGAAACATGGACATCTGTGAGAGATAACTAGAAGGACCAGCTAAAGAACAGAAAATAGCTTTGCCTTCTATCCGATGTAACCAGGTTACAGAACTAAAGAAATTTGAAGTACAATAGACTTCATAAGATCCCTTGGCTTCTCTCTTCTCATAGAACACAAGGGTATCCCAAGATGCAATAAAGGCAAGTATCATTGAGGGATGTGTGCAATAAGACATATTTTAGTGGATGAAGCTTGGTGTGTGCAACAAATCTGATTACTATTATTATTACTATTTCCCCTAATCTTGTGGGAGTGTTGCAGTTTTCATGGTATTTGAGCTTTACTGAATTTTTGTAGCTCTACTGCATCCCAACTGTAGCTACCTCTGTGGTGTAGACTTCCATGAAGTCACTCTGTTCTAGAGAATGACTGTGACAAGGCTGTACTTTGCTGTGACGTTTGTGACCAGAGCATCATGTCCCTCTGCAGTGCTACCATTAGAGTTCAGAATGCCTGACCCCTTTATTCTGCTCCTTCTTAGCCACTCTCTATGTTACTGCTGGAATCTGTTCCATACATAAAAGCAGACACTGATTTCAGAATCAAAGACATTAGTTTATCATACTTTCACAATACACTGTATCTCTCATGCAAACCTCTGTATTGCCTACATGATTATCAGAACACCCCTTTCTTCCAGTAAGACAAATTAAAAATGCACTGTGTAACTTCAGTAAGCACAGCAAGTTCTATAGAGATTCTCTTGCCTTGTTTTGAAAATAAAGCTCTTGGTTTTTGGTTGCTTTTCCACAGAAATCAGAAGAGGAACTTGGCACGAGAAAAGCAATTGGCAAATAATTGTTGCAAGTTTTTTAAATGCATCTCAATGTTTTTTTCTTATTTGCACATGTTTTTTTCCATAAGTGCCTCTTCTGGTATATCTATTTTGGGTTGAGAGAAATAAAACTATCCTTTCACTTCATACTTGAATCTTTCACTTTTCTGATTTTATGTTTCATGAAACCATATAGCCTGAGAACCCTTTGAGAGTAGTCATCATAGATCTAACAGAATACTTTTGATATTTATCACAGCATGAAGGTGAAACAAAGAAATGCTGAGGTTCAATGATGTTTTTCTTTGGAGGAGCTACTTTAAAATACCAATGGAAAAAAATGTTGATCTGTGCTAGGGCCAAATATTGGCTAGAAAGGAAGTATTTTGATTACATTGTAATAGTATGAAATATCGCCTAAATAATGAAAGGCAAAAGGATATGGCCTCTTACTATACAATCTCTTTGGCCATCAGCCAGAGCAGGAAATTTTCTCTGGGAGAGTGAAGGTATCAAGTAACTTGAAAAGTAATATATTTTTAGAGACACTAGCTTCATTTCACACTGCTTTCTAGAATTAGACTGTCACCTTAGAGAACAGACTTCTTGTTTGAAAAGTGGACTGCAGTCTAACTATTTTTCTGTATTTATTTAAAATATGCTTTAATTGGATGGGAAGAGAGGAGGGAAACTACAGAATGCTTTAGAATGTTTTAGTAAGGACCTTTATTACTATTAAACAACATTATACTGGGAAATATACTAGAGACCAGCATACATTATTTATGATTATAGTACAAATGTGTCACCATGAAGTCAGACATTAAAATACTATATTTGCAGTACTTCACTTAACAAAGCTGACCCTTGGCACAATCAGTGTCAGCAATAAATCCTGAAAAATTAATTGTTTGGTCCTGCAATTATATTTTTTTCTCCTGTTTGTTATACTGAGTTGATTCACTTTTTCTAAAGCCTTTGTGTTGAGACTATTATATGAATCTCTATAGAACCAAGGCAGTGGAGGGAGTGGGGATAAGTCTGTAGATGGTTAGAGGGATTTCAAATCAACCTTGTAAGGATTTTGGTTACTGATGGGCCTTTCAAAGAACTGTTTTTTCTTGTACAGAAAAAGGTATGCTGCTAAAATTTGAAAAGTGAAGTATGCTTTTGCTCAAGAGAACTGCAAATTGTTGACACTATTCTACTCGTGGGTGCAAAACTATCACAATATGCTATTATACGCTAAGTAACTTTGGTTTCAGAAAGTGTGCTTCAGTTTATAATGCTTTTGAAATGTCACTACCTGAACTGTGATAGTGATTATTTCTTGTCTCAGTGAACAACTGAGCAATCACAATAACTTAAGTAGGATCCAGTATGGTGGAGGGAAATAAGACTCAGACACAAACATTCTCGTCTGTCAAGTCAGCCCAATCCCATTTCTTGCTTGAGTAGGATGGATGTTGTAACAGCAAGTGTCTTGGAGAAAGTGTGAGATTCCTTCTTTTCTTTTTCAGTCCCATGCAGGAATTCTGCCATGAATAGCATGGGAGAATCATCATCAGTCATGTTAGTACTGTGTGCATTCTGGTTCATCATGCCAGATACTGTAATGACATCACATCATAAATTATTTCTTTGAGGGCATCCACACCTCCCTTAATTGTTTCTATCCTTTGAAGACCTGCTGATTACAGCTGCATTATCCCTTAACTTCAAAAGTTCCAACCAATTAAAAGGTTCTGGGAAGGATTTTGTGACAGCTAAGGGTGTGGGATTTTTAGGTTTTTTTTCTTTTTAAGAGGAATTAGCAGAAAATTAGGTGTTTTGTTTGCCTGAATTTAAAAAAAAAATGCTGCCCAGTAATAGGTATATTATCCTGCCAGTTCTTTAGGGCATATTTTGAAATTTGATACAGGGCAACCTTTGTTCTAGAGATGTGCCTTTTGGCACTCCTACAAAAATCCACCCAGAGCTGTCCAGGTTGCAACCTGCAGTTCTTTCTGGATTTATATGTGGTTCCATGATTGGGGAATCTTGCCCTAAAGCTAAGATTATGTTTTGTACCAGCTACCGTCATCACAGAACACAATCCAAGCATCCTAAAGCCTTTACAGGCTGGTGGATTTCTATGCTCTCCGTTAGGCTACAGAGACTAGGACAGTTTGAAGAGGAGCCTTGGTCAAGAGCGTAGGATGCACTTAGAATTAGCACTGAATGACATGAGGCCATGATCAGGAGCTGTGAACAACCTGGGGGCTGACCAGACAAAAGCTCTTGAAAACTGGGGAAGGAAGAAAGGGCAGAAGGCATGGTTAAGAAGGCTGGAATTGTGATCCAGTAAGGATAGATGTAAGGAGATGGAAAACAAACAAAATTGAATGAGAGGTCAGGGTAACACTGGTCTTGTGAAGTATATGGTTTAGGGCCGCCTAGACAAAAAGCCATAGACATAGAAGGGATGGGACCAGGATGGGTGGGGACAGCAGGGTTCAACTCTCTCACTTGGTATTTAGTAAGTCAGAATTTCTCATGGTAGGCTGCAACATTCTGATAAGATTCCATGCCTTTTTGTGATGCTGTATAATAGAACTTACCTTGTTGGCTTGTTCTAAGAAACATAAAAATGCTTTCAATTATAAATAATTATTGAAGTTATAAAGTCAAGGACTCAAAATGTAAAAAACAAAGTTTCACTCAAAGAGTACACTACATTATGTAATTACATAATCACATTTCCCCCCCCCTCCTCCCGATCTTATTCATTTGATGCATTAGAGGGTTATGATCAAGAAAGGAATCTTAATAGGACTCAGCCTTTTTTAGCTGGAGATGAAAAACATAGGTATTGAATGAATACTGAAAATTAAGCATGTTATTCGAGGTACTGAAGTTAGTGTTTTCAGCTGTATCTGAACGTAAGAGAAATTCTGCTCTAAATACATAACAGCATTATATATTCTCTGAAAAAAACACAGCTCCTAAATATTTCAAACTGTGTTTTGCAATTATATTTGCAACACAGTGATAACACCTTTTATCTCACTTTTCATTCCAAAATGAAGTTGCTTATGAAGTATTCATGTAGAAGGAAATTAAAAGACCACAAATACTAATAATTGTCTTAAAAGTAGCTTGGCATTTTATAGTAAAGAAGTCCAAATGTTATTTGATGCAGCCAAGGTCATGAAAGAGATGGAACAAGAATGGGCATGTATATATGATGTTAAGGACAAATGGAGGGAGAACAGCTTCCTTTCAGTCTCTCAGATCTTTATGCTTGCTCTTCCTGTGCCATTAGCAAATGTTGGAGAAACTTGGTAACAAGTCCCATCCTTTCTTCTCCCAAATGCCATTATTTGCTCAGTTAATTCTCTCCAGAATATGTTTGCTATTTGGCATTTCCTAATATCTGAGTGCTTAACTTCTTAGCAATGCTTTTTAATGTACTAGGCTTGTATGCTATGTCTTTCCCTTCCAAATATAATATTGAAGGCTCAGAACCCTCAAACATTATCCGTGAGATTGACAAAGTCATGTTCTCGGATATACAGGTGTTCCAGTTGACTAAAAAAAGAAATAAATCATAAATTGTAAAACTACTTGAGAATGATCATTTAACCTGTGGGTTGAAAAGATAAAAATAGTAAAAAAATTCTTTGTACCCTTTGAAAAAACACGAGGAATCATTCCTCCAAATATGCTGAAAAGAAAGGTCAACAAAGACGATATGCAAATAACATTTTCTGCTAAATGAGTGGTTGCAAGGTATAAGTCTGACATTCTTCAAGCACGTAAAAATGATCAGTTTTACCTGTGGGGAGCATTTTATCAACACATTTTATTCAAACAATGCACACTCTTATCAACTAGAACCAGGTTCAGTCTTGTTAATGGGGTGAATTGGCAGTGACTTCTGTCTACATAGCAACCAGCAAATATTGTTCGAGGGGTCCGGAGTAGCCAATGGGAGGCAGGGCACATTGGGGCAGCTCCGCTTGTGCCAATAGCACTGCACTGCAATTCCTCCTCAGGACTGCCCCCTCCCCATTTCACAGATGTGAACATTTTTAGAGGATGATCTCATCTAAAAATTGGAAATACTTGGCACTTTTATGTCAGGAAAGTATTACAGAGTGCTCATTCTTCATGAGGAATTTATGTAGGAAATGTTTTAAATTTTCTGTTATTAATGACTAAAAGATATTTAACAAAAAGCCTAATTATGCTAATTTATTTTTAACTTCAGTAAGAATTCATGTCTGCAGTATTTAGTGTTTTATCTAAAGTCATTGTCTTTAAGCCCTCTTAGTGGAACTGCAGTCAATTGTCTTTTATTATTTATAAACAAGCAGTGACTGGGGGAAAAAAAAAGGCTCTTCGCTACCTTTGTTTAAAAGATTTTTAACATCTGTCACCTCTTTTAATTCTTTATTTTGTTGCCAAAATGCCTTTACTTTACTTTGTGTAGAAGAATAAACTGTGAAATACTATATTGCCTGCTTTTCTTTTTATATTTTCTTAATTTGGAAAATCCTTTTTGATAAAGGATATACTTAAAGCATCTAGATATGAACTACAAAAGTATAAGTCAGAAAGTATTTGGAATGTTAAAAGTCAGGCTTCTTTGTAGGTATCTATTTATAGGTGTCTATTGTTTAATGGTTTTTTCCATGTAAATACAATTTCTACTACAGAAATTTTTCTTTTCACTTCAGTTTAAAGCCACTAGTGAAGAGGATAAAGAACAATATCTTATAATTTCTCCATAGATGTTAATGAACCTAGGTTTTAACTCCTCATTAATAATTCATCAGAAAATGCTTCTACAATACTATAAAGTAAAAAGAGAGGGGACTTTAAGGCTAATAGGGGAAACGCTACCTTTACTTTCAATCTAATTTTGCTTTTAGAAATAGAGCTATCTTTTAAAGATAGTGTTTCTGACTTGAGGGGAGAGGTGAGATGAGAGTATGTGTTACAGTAGTAGTAACAAATGTCAAAAAATATCAAATGTACAGAAGTAGTGTTTCTTCCTACATCTAAAGTCAAATTTTAAGCAGAGGATTTTGAATCTAAGGAGGTCCCTGAAGTTTTTGTTTGTTTTAGGGGGGGGTGGTGGGGTGGTGGTGTTTGTTTGGTTGGTTTGTTTTTTTAACTTTCAGCGTAGCTGTCTGACTTTAAATTCAGGAAACAAAATATGCCACTTTCTGTACATGGATTAAAAGCAGTAGGACCATTTTTTCAAAAGTTGTATGCTGTAGACCACTTTCAATCAATACTATGGAGGTATATTTTCTCACTTCTTGCATCTTGAAGTCAGAAAGAACAGTTATTTAAATTGTTGATACAAAATAATTTCTCATTCCATAAATAGAAGTATTGTATATAGAATATGTTCTTGTTCTGATTCCTGCTGATCATGCAGATTTCGTAATGATTTCCGTAGGTCACTTAAAAGGATCTCTCAATTTCATCTGAAGACCACAAAGCTCAGTGATGTAATGATTTCTGCTCATGGTCCTTAAAGGTGACCTGCAAAGTTGAACTTAAAATTGAATGGGATCTAAAAGTCCAATGTCCATGCTGTCCTGCTGGCAAAGAATATTAAACAGACTTTTCAGTAGAACTTAATTTTTTGTAAGTGTTGGAATATACACACTGATTTTACTTAAATCAAATTAAATTTCCCTCAAATTTTATCTTTGTTTGCACTGTGATTTTTTTGCCTGTGTTGGCTCTATTCCTGTGAATTTGTTAGCCCTATCCAGAAGCCCTTTTGTTTCAGGTGTTAGACATTAGTTCTCTGTCATAAGTTTCCCCATTAGGATCTTGCCTTTGTGGAGACAAATGAATGAAATTAGTGTTCAAAGACCAGGAATATCAAGAATATATAGAAAATGAGTCAATAGGCTTCCTTGCAGATGGAGTAAAAGCACTGGTTATAAAACATTTTGCTCTTCCATGTTCTTGCTTGGACTAACCCTGTGAGGATCATTATGCTGAAGGCTGCTTGTACTAGAATTGCATAAGTATGGTCCCTGTAAAACAGATGTTTGAAATATCTCATATTAAGTGACAAAACAGATTTAGTCTGTGTGGTAGCAAGATAACAAGAGCTTCCTTTCATACAAAATATGTGTCATCTTACAGTGGTAATTCTCCACCTCTTCACTACGGCTACACAAAAATGATATCATTATACATTGCGTTCATACATGTTTGGTCTTGACCTTTCCATAGAACACTTACAGAAATTCAAGCTCTAAACTTTATGGCTTCCTTTGGATCCAAAATGAATTGTGTTATTTTAATTAACATTTATAGTCTCTGATTTCCACATCTTGATGACAGATTAGCATACCAGCAGAGTGATAAAATGAGATTAAAAGGTAGACAAACTTCTGCTTTCATTAAGCCTGGATATTACAAAAGAAGAAAGGAATTTGATCATGAAATGTTCCTAGATTAAGGATCTTAATAACAAACTTCCATGGTATTTCTTTTAAGTTATTAATTGTTTACTTCTGTATTTGGATGTATTAGGAACTTAAATTATTGTGAACCATTTGAGTTTCATAGCTACAGAAATCTTCAGTGCTATTGAAACTAAAAAAGGCAAGTGTCATTACATACTTAAATAGTTCTGTTAAAGACTTGTCCCTTTTTTTTTTTTTCTTTTTAATGGAATCAATCCCTTCTGTTTTTTTCTAAGCTCCAAAGCCATAAATAGGGCTTGAAGGACAGCACATTAAAGCTGAGAGTAGATTCAGCTTTCAAATGGGTAGTTACCTATTACAAATTAACATCTCTCCTAGGCTCAGCAGAAGCTACTAACAACTTCAGTCTTGGAAAAGATGTAGGAAATGAAAATTCCATAGTGGACTGTTAGTTCTTTGGCTTTTTAATTTTTGGTTTTGTTTTTTATTCTTTTTTTGTACTTTTTGATTGCAACTATTTGTATTATATGCAATAGCATCTCAGATTAAACGTTTATCATTTGGTAGACTAAGTCAGTCAAACTAATTGCAGTGAATAAGCTCAATATATTTGAATTAAACTTGTCTTTTGGAGCTCTGGGCATTTTGATGATTTGAGCATGTATCACATTGCCATATTTGAAAATGCAGACTAAGCAGCTTGAAAGAAAATTGGCAGATAGCTGTTATTATTCCTGGATATCCCCTCTAAGTAAGAGCAGGAGCAGGTGATAGCAAGCTTCTAGAAGGTTCTACATTCATTGGGAAGACGCAAAACACAGTCTTTGTGCATTTTTTTTTCTGTTTTGCCAGAAGCAGCCAAATAATAATGTTTAATATTGTGAATGTATAGGTATTTCTTGCCTCAAATTTAGAAACAAGCACACAAGAATGGCTTTAAACTGAGAGTAGGCTTAGATTGGGTATTAGGAAGAAATTCTTTACTGTGAGTGTGATGAGGCACCAGAACAGGTTGCCCAGAGAAGTTGTGGATACCACAGAGAAGATGTGGGAGTGTTGAAGTCCAGGTTGGACAGGGCATTTAGCAACCTGGTCTAGTAGAAGGTGTCCCGGTTCATGGCAGAGTGGTTGGAGCTATATGGTCTTTAAAAGGTCCCTTCCAACCCAAACCATTCTATGACTCTACAAAAAGCTTTCCTGTGGGGAGAAGTAGAAGTAAACTTATAAAATAGCCTGAAATCCAGCTGAATATTACATATAATATGGAATAGGTGCTGCTTCTTGGGACAATTTTTGCTACTTTAAATTCCTTTTTATTCTCAGTTGGAATTAGGAACCCATTTTTAACATCTTTTTTTCTTTTGAAGGGAGAGCAACAGAGATTCTAGTGTCCACTTTATAGGATGAAGTCCGTGACCCAAAATTTCCATACTTTTAAGACCAACACTTGTTGCCCCCACTGAATATTATCTATTTCCTACTTAACTTTTTCAAAGTAGCAATGTGCACTCCCTAAATACATCCTTCTTTTTTTCCAGAAGGTATTGAAGAATTCCCACAGCAAGTCCCTGGGCCTGAGGGACTGTTTAAAGCTTTGCCTTCAGAAAGCCATCAAGAGGCAAAGGCCTTATCAGGTGCTGTGGGAGTACAGGGAATAAGGCATAGTGCTGATTTGGTAAGCACGTATTGGGCAGGAGTGACTTACTTTGGCGTTATGTATTAATAGTAAACTGCATGGTCCTTTGTATGCATATATGTGTAGTTTGGTCTGGTGAGTATGTTTATAGTACAATAAATTGTCAGACTGAGTATCTGTTATATTCCTGGCCCTGTCCTGGGAATGTAGGCTAGAAGTATTTTCAAAATATACTGCACAGACTGGTTGGGAAACTTATCGGTTCGCAGTAACCATAACCATAGGATTTTGAAAGCAAGTTTTGTTTTTATGTTTTTATCGACCCTACTAAGCAAAGGTCTATGGAATATAGGACTGGGATCTTCTCAAGGGGTAAGAGGTGGTAGGGACGTAGCACTATCCAACTATGGAAGTAACTTTGGTAGAGACTCATATCAAATTTTAAGATTACTATGAAAGAAGCATGAATAGAAATGTGTATGTGGGCACAAAAAGAAACAGCATAATAAGTATTAAAAGAATGGCCTTAAAGGTAGCAAAGAACATAATTTCCAGATGATCAAACAAAATACTGTGTTACTTCTATCAAACCTAAAAGGCCTGCACTTCAGTAGGTCTCCAGCATTCTTTTAGTGAGAGACTGTGCATTCTGACACCTGAAGGGTGGGAACAAGGTTGTAGAATATACTTTTTCTGTTAGCCTGAAAGGAAGATAGCAAAAGACTTTCCATAACAAAAAACAAAACAAACAAAAAAAATATTTCTAATCAAGAAGAAACTTCAAGAAAACACATTGCATAAGAATGATACTGGCCAGACAACTAAATACATGTCTTTCCTCTTGTAAATACGTGGGTGTGAGAGTGTGTGTGAAAATCAAGAGTGGATGAAAGGGAATGACTGTGTGAGTCAAATCAAATTATCTGGAGACACCCCAAATGTTATTTCATCTTCCATAACGTTTTGAACTGAGATTTTTTTATACCAATATTCTACACATTTACCTAAAATTTATGAGGGAAGCATTTAATTTTAGGTGTGCACAACTGAGAAAGAATTACTGAAATTTCATCTCAAGAAAAACAGAAAGCTGAAAAAAATATTAATTTGATGCACTTCCTTCTGCAAGCATGTTCTTACAGTTAATAAAAAACCCCAAACACCTAACTGTACCACCAGCTCCACACTGCATACCCACATCACTGCAGCCAGGGAGGGCAAATACCATACAGTTTTTAGAATGGCCATTTTTCCAAACTGTTGAGGTTGAATACATTAATAAGTACAATTCATACTGCACATCTTAGCTAAGCAAATCCTGTGATCATAGAATGGGATACATGACTTTACCTCTCACCCAACCTTTCTGTTATGGTGATGTATCTAGTATTTTGCTGAAGCATCTCACAGGCAAAGCAAGCCACTGCAGAAATACACAGATTTGCATCTCCCGTGAATTAGTGAAGAACGTGTCTTACACTGATAAATGGGAATACTGATGAAGAATAGGAAAGAAAATCATTTGACAAAAATGTCAACCGGGCAGAATTAGAAAAAGCTGCATTAATGTAGCTGGCCAGGCCAGGCAAAATGCATTTTAAATACTTGTTTGTGTTATATTTGACTGCTTTCTTGATTGTCACTTCTGGCACTCCTCACATGGATATTTAAAGATGCTTCTAAATCCCTCACAAATTTTTTGTTTTAAGGTAAATTTTCTTTTACATGGGAATGCTTTTAGTTTAGTAATTTGAGGTGACATTCTAATCTAGTAAATTTAGGAAGAGTCTTTCTATTCCCTCCTTGATTGAATCTGGAAATTATATGTTTTGCTGTTAAATGTTGAAATAATTTACAGGCCAAAACTTATCAAGCAGGGACACATTTGTGAATAACCTTTGAATTCTCCAATTAGTTTGGTAACAGGAAAACAAACCTTTGTTTTAACGACTGCAGTTTAATAATTAAGGTTAAATATAGCCTGCTTATTGCATCTTCATGCACATTTGATTTCATTTTCAGGATAAACAATAACACCTACCCAAAGTAATGCCACCAGAATGAAATGCAATTTGATTATACCATGATAACTGCTTAATTACTGTGAAGTTGTATATTGTGAATATCATAAAGTTAAGCCTAAGTGTTGATGTTACAATTTTGTAACCACTTCTCAGCATCTTCCTAGCTAGAACCTTCATGTGTGCCCCTCATTCAAGCAAAATGAACCTGTGTGGATGGTCCCTTTGTGGGACCTGAAGACATAGTTCCCTTTTCTCTTGTGGAAGTAGCTTACAGCTGGAGAAGGTGCTGGTCCTTCATCTTCTATTTCCCCGGGGTTTAGATTTCTCTTGTTTGTTTGTTTTCTTCCAGGTATTATTTGTACTTACAGATGTATCTAAGAGTCTCATTTTACAAAGCCAGTTTACATGAGGGACAAATCACCTCACTGTGGAGTTCACATTTGTGGTGTAAGAACAGCAGATAATGCATATAGCATTCTGATTTAGTGCCAAATAATTTATCCAAGTCTTTTTCAATGGGCATATCTTTGGTTCCCTATATACTAATACTAGCAGGCTTCAGATTGCTACTCCTTCCTAAACATTAGAGCACCTAATTTAAAGAATACTTCAAGGATGCTCAAGGAGTTGGTGTTTAGTCTGCATGTTAAACTGAAACTTTCACAATATACTAATTAATGCATAGAGGTTCCATCACCTTGTATCGGGGAAAAAAACCTAATCATGTGATGTCACATTTCATGTGATTATGCTTCTAGCTGGTGTAGTATCAGCCTGCCTTCTCTCTGGTGATGATTGAAAACTAATGGTCTGATCTCTAGAATCATCATTGCCATTAGGTCATGTTATGTAAAATACGCATATTACACGACACCTCTTAGGAAGGAAAGCTGCAAGCAGGTGTACTGAGCGTAGTTCAGTTTTGAGTTTCACCCTCCTGTGTGTGTCAGTTTTTATTCATGACTAAAATTGGTGGGCAAAATTTTGCATTTAAAAAAAATGGAAAATGCCAGGTTATATTCTTTTAGTCACTTGTAGCATGTCATATCTTGGATGCTTATGAAAGAATGTCTTCAGCAAAAAGATTCTCAGCCCTTTGTAGTTTGCTTATACTCCTTATATCCAGAATTTTGTGTTCTTTGTAATGTATCTGTAGACATACTGTTCTTTATACCTAATCTGTTTTTTAAATTTCACTTGATTTGCCTTTCAGAGGCATTTTGCCAGATTGAAGTACTTGAGGCACAACATCATATCTCACTGTCGTTGTCAAGCACAAGACAAGACACTACCTCAGATGCCTCTCTACTGCACTCTAGTGTATGTCGTCTGGATAGTTCCCCACTAATACACAGTCCTTGCAAAATTCTGATGACTTCTGGGTGCCTATGGTCTTTTTTCCCCCCTCTCTTGGTTTTTGATACAAAATGACAAACGTTGAAGCAAAATGTAATATTCTGTGTTTTGCTTCCTCCTCTGAGAGTCGCCATACACTGAAAGGAGGTTTTAGTGACCTTATTTATGGTAATAAATGGAACTTCAAACTGCTTGCTTTCAGTTGTGTGCTGATGCTTTCAGGAAAATAATGCAGTTATTCAGAATTAATCACCTGGGAGAAGGGCTAAGCTTTGAGATAATGTTGCCTGTACCTGGGTGCTTAAAAGGATCTGACATTTGGGTAGCTTATTTTGGCATTTCTTTGACTAAGGAATAATGCCAACTGTGCTACAATATGCTTTGCAGTGACACTGAGCTGAGATATCCAGAACATTTGCATGAGAATCCATATTACAAAAGGGGTGCAAAATATAAAGAAAAGTAACTTCTGATGGAGATAGCTTTATGTGTACCCACAGTCTGTGTTAATCTCATAGGCTTCTGTGTATGTAGTTAAACTCTGTCTAGAATACAAATAGCTGTCAAAAAAAGTAAACTAATTCCAAATTAAGCTGGTTTTTTGCTTCTAGTGAACACCTCAGAACATACATTTTTGTGTTCTCACTAATTATTTTTTTCAGGTAGCAAAAAGCAGCATAGAGAAGCAGTACAGGGAATGTCTGACTTCATGATATGAGTGCTATAATGGATGTAAACTATTATTTTCCCCACTGGTTGGCATCTGTTCTTGTTTTTTCTGTTCTCTCTTCTCTGATTTGATGAATATGAAAAGGAAGCCAGAAAAGTTTCTTTGGTTTTGAATGCATATTTACAGGGAAGGTCTGCAGTATCTTAGTACACAGATGATGTAATGCTTGCAAAATTGAGACTGCACAATTTGAGGTGCTTTACATGAATCATATCATGATGTCTAAGTAGTTCAAAGTCTGTATAGTCTTGTCCAGTACTTTGGTTTTACAAGTAGCTACTCTCATCATTTTTATTCAGTCAATGTTATATGTTGAAATGCACACATTTTAATATAAATATGCTTTTATATACATGCTAGCAATTTGAACTAAAATATTGTTCATGCTTGTGTGTATTGATTGACTTGCCCCTCAATTTAGTGTATTAATTTAGAATAGTAAAATAAGAGGGAATACAAAGTGATTGTCTATGAACTATCTAAATCCTGCTGGGCTCATCTCCTCTTCCCAGACTAGAAGGGTAAATGCAGTTCAGCAAGCTACAGGCTTGACTTAGGTTTAGAAATGCCCAGATTTTCTTCCAAAGACTCTTCTGTTGAAAATTACTATGCAAGATTTTCTACAGACAGCTGCCCTTTGGAATTGAAAAGCTGTCATGGTGGCACAGACAGATTTAAATTATGTGGTTTTTTGGTTACTTTCAAAGTGGGTAAACTGCCTATAGAAAATGGAGTACTATTATCTAACAACCTTTAATTTCTTTGTAAGGCTAGAGCATAACAATATCTTCCTGCCTCCACCAAGTCAAGGGCCCTAGTGTTTGTAATTGCATAAGTATATAATAAGCAAATAAGTGTAAATTTATTTCTATTTGACACACTCATGAATCGCTGCAAGAAGTAGTGAGAAATCAACATTAGTAATATCTATGGCAGAAATAGTAAGGGGCAAGGAGAAGGGAAAGGAATTAAAAGTTTTGCATTAATTTACTACAGGCATAAAATAAAATATCTTCCATTTTACGTGAGAAGTTGGCGCTCTCAGTGGTATCCAAAGGGAAGGCTGTGAATAAACCGGCAAACAGAGATGCTCTGTCTGTGTCCTGGGAGCTCTGACTGGCATGTGGCAATGGGATGTTACTTCTGGCACTGAGTGGGCTTGATCATCTGCTGAGTTCTTGATATAACAATCTGTGTAGCAAAGATCTGTGAAGACATCAAGTACTTGGCAGCATTATCTGTGTCTTAACAATACAACAAGCCTCGATTTGCCAACAGGTATTGCTGCATGAGTTCATTCACTGAAGGCAGAAACAAAAGCCAGCTTTTCAGTGAGAGGGGAAAGAGAACTTCTTGCCAGCTGCATTACTCATTAGTCCTCTTAGCTCAGCTTAACCCTTTTGTGCACAGTGAACCTATGAGAGAGCAAGGGGTGTTTGAATGCTTTGTGGATGCTTTCTGCATTTGTTCATCAGCTGCTATAGAGCAGCTGGCCATGCTGCAAGAGTGAAACTCTAAGAATGTGTTTCCAGATCTGCTTGGGCAGTTTGCCCTCCAGTTTGTGAGGCTGTTTTTGAAGGTATGCAAAGATCACAAATGCTGCACTGCAGAGCAGCAGGATATCTGGTCAAGAAATTTGTGGTTGTGTATGCATGAAGTATCCACTTTTCACCATAAATCCTAGTTGCCATGCAATTAGCTCAGAGCTTGCTTAGCAGAATGATGTGGAATGTGATCAGGTTCTACTGTGAAACACACACAAGGTCTTTTTGCTTTTATTTCTGTATACTGCTTGCTGGTGCTCATGCCATACAGAGATATTTTTGCATGTAAAGAGAGTGCAACTACCCTGTTAAGTAATATTGGCCCTAAAGACAACTATGTTGATAGTACTTCATCTCCAAAGGCAAGGTGAAGGAATATTAAGTCTATAGAATAGACCGTGGCCTCCTGGAGCTTAGACTTCTTTCTCTGGCTGCCAGTAGTGCTGGAACTTGCTCCCTGTCTGTCTGCCGGGGCTGCAGAGCAAACTTTAGGTAGACAGCATAACCTGTGCTTCACTTAAGCCCACCCAAGTGAGGAAGAACTTCACTGGAGATGTGATTGAAGCAGGCAAGACGGGCTCTGGGCTCTGTTTTACAGGGCTATACCCTCTTTTAGGAAGAGGGCTCAGTGGGAGGGGTGCGGGTAAAATGTGTGCTTCGGGCATAGTGCACTAGAGGTAAGGCATCTCAGCTTTGCCTATCTAATTATCTCTTGCTTAGCCATTACTACGGCTATGACTGATCTATAAGAAGTGACCGTTTGTGGATAATGTCCTCATTTAAAAGCTTCAGTTCAAAAAGCTCTTCTGATGGGCTGTGTCCATTAATTGCTCAAACACGTGTACATTACAATTTCACCTAATCTTTTCCAGGTATCCTGAAACTTCCTTCTGTGCAAACTTTGCAAATTCAGCTTTTTCATAGTGATACTTACATTGAATGAATTTAGGAAACCTTATCTCTTAAAAATATAAAAACTATAACAAAGGCTTGGCACTGTTCCCATTTGATTGATTTTGTTTGTGGCAGTGTCCCTTTTTTACTGATTTTGTTTGTTGTTTTTGTTAAAATAACACCTTGTTGAAGGAAACCTTTAACAAAGGTTTTTGCTAAAATAAGAAACCAGAAAGGCTTTCTTGTTGGTGAAAATCATTATGCAAAATTATTACTTTGTTTGCCCAGCTGACTGTTGAGTCAGCTCGTATGTACCAGAATATAAATATCAATGTCAATACATCATAGAATTTTTGGTAGCAAAGGAGCACAGAAGGAGTTGCAAGGTGCAGGTTTGAGGATTGGCACTGACGCTCTTGTGAGGAAGAGAAAGTGATCTGTATGACACAGCATTGTAACATATTACAGTAGTGAAAATATGAACAGTGCATATCTGGAAGAAATCATCCCCGAATAACAGCTGGAGTTTTATTGCTTGTAAAATTAAAAAGTTGCTTGCATTAGGTTGATTGGATAGAGTTAAGAAATCATGCCTTGAATTGACCAAAACTAACTAACTGGTAATATTGCCTATTGCAAAAGGGCATAAACTTTGAATTTGGGGGGTCTGAAAAAAAAAGAAATCTCAAACCAGAGGGATTTAAGTATGATTTTTCTAAAACAGATGAATATTTAAAATATTTCAAAAATAAGATTTTAATAAGCAGTGCCTGCTGGGTATTGGTAACATAAAACATCTGAGGGACTAGAGAAAAAACAACTTAATTTTAAAATACCATTAAAGACCACCAAAAAAAAAAAGAATCTTGGGTTACTATTGGCTAGAAACACTCTCAAGTCCATGTATCAGCATCTACATACCAAAACTCTTGTTCAATGTTTTGGCAATACATTGGAAAGGGAATAGCATCATATGTTAAATATGATTTTTTGGGGGTTATTTTTATTTTTTAATTTATCTATGAGTTCATTTCCTGAACTCATTTTCCTCTGAACCCAGGAATAGAAATATGTGGTTTACCTCAAATTACTTTTGAAGAATTACTGCTGCATGGTTAATCCATCTGAATAGCATTTTTAAGATTTTTTCAAATCATGAAAGGGGATTTGTACCAGAAGTAGGTGAACCAGGCAGCCTGGTAAAACTCAGCCTTCACTCTATAGCTATCCAAACAGCCAAAGCAAACTTGATTCCATATAAAAAGCATTGATTGATGTTCGAGTGCAGCCTGTTCCAGGCCATGCATGAACTGGGACCCTCTTATAGTCCAGTCAGCAGTCTCTGCTAAATGATCTATTGAGAGGTTTTCCCCTACCTGACCTAATTCGCAGTGTTTGTGCCAAAATATCTTTTCTGGAAATCATCCTTCGAGACATTGCATAGTTTGTTTCAAAAATGTATGTGTTGATTCCAAAGTGAGTATGCAAAGAATGTGATTTTATTTTTAAAAAAATTCATTAATAAGGTATACTTCTGGCAATTATTTAAATATTTAATTTCAATTTCTGCTGATAACCACACGAGCTTTATGACAAATGTTAATTCCTAAGTTATTACTAGTCCTTATTCTCTATATCCAAATGTAATTTCTGGGTCTTTGTTTCTTTGATATGGAAAATCTGACCTCCAAGAAAAATACAATGTTTTAATATATAGTATCTCTCAAAATTTAATGTTGCAAAAGTTTGAGAAAGAAAAATTGTGATCACCTTTGTAACTTGCTTTTGAAAGCAGACACCAATAGGGGTAAAAAAATCTCTTTTTACATAAGTAGACATACATATTGTTTTTGCCATAGCAGGTGGACATGGATCTTGGTTTTACTTTTTCTATGGCTAACATAAAGCTTTTGTACAAACAATTTCCATTTTCTGTTAATAGAAAACCAAAGAATCATAGGGGATTTTGAAAACAAAGGCTCGGTATTATGGCTCTAAGAACTGCTTGAGTACTGATTAATTTAACAGTGTAAGTATTTGTTTCTTCAATTTATCTGCTTTCTTTATCAGAATTTATAAATGCTGACTAACCACTAACTCTGCTGCATGCTTCTACTGCTTAGTAAACACATCTTGAAAAAATGCAGCATTTTTCAGTTGGCTTAAACTAATTACTGTGTTTCATTAAAAGGAGCTTGTTCTTCCCACTTAACAGCTTTGTGGTTGTTTGTTCTCAGCCTGCTGTTTGCTGAGAAAGAAGAATTTTTTCTACAGTGAGAAGGGCTGGATGGTTATAGTTTTGCATGTTTGCTGTAAATAACGCAGCTTATTTTTTAGTAACTGTTATATGACATTTGTGGGATGGCAGCAGCCTTGCTATCAGTTAAAACCTTGATCACGCTTCAAGTACTGAACCTTTAAGACAAGAAAAAAAATAGTCATGTTCCTTCCCGGTTCTAGCTACACTTTATTTAGTTCTATTTTCTACCAAATACTTTTTGTTTCAATGTTAAATATACTTCTATTAAAATGGAAATGCAGCAGTTGCTGAGTTGCTTAATTTAATACACCTTTCATGAATAGAGGCTGCAGAAATTTATTCTTTGAAGGCTCAGTTAGAATGGGATAAAATGATTACTATACTTTTGAAAAGAACTGTGATTTGTAAAATAAACCAACAAAAAAGCCCACCTTCAGAATACGAGATATGTGGTGGGTGAAAGGGGTTGGGCCCCACAGACCTCTTGCTGTATTACTGCATTTTATTATTAGAGGCCTGATAGTTACTAGATCATAAGATGAGAATTTTGGCATTGCTCATATTAAAAAAAAAAAAAATCAAACTAACTCAAACATAAAAATACCCATAAACTAAGCTAAGAACTAACATAAATAGTTCTCCTTCACAGAGGGCATTCCTCAAAGATTCTTAGAATTGCATATGAAGTAAGAAAAAACAAAGTATATTCTGGAGGATTTAGTGATCATTTTGTTACTTCAAGGAGACCACCTTCTCTAAGTTTAAACTCAAAGAAAAAAATTTATGACTGACTTTGACTTCTTGTTTCTTTGCTGAAATGGATTTGGTGGACCAGTGGCAGCAGCAGCATCTGCTGTAACCAGTTTGCGTAGAGAAGGATGTACTGGTACTGCTGGAAGCCTTGTTTTAAGAACTAGTAATAGTTGCTTAACTTTTACAGAACACAGGAGTTGTATTGATACTGGAGTCTGAGCAGCTGTCCCAACCTTTTGCCTTGTCAGCTTAGAAAGAAGGACTGCTAAATGCCTGTGGTTCCAGTCTCTTTAGCAGCGTGACCATGGATGTTCTGTACTGTGTTCAAGTAACACCTTTTTTTGTATTCTTCACAGATTTTCTGTGGTAAATAGTAGATAATGGAAGGAAATAAACTTTGGGGGGATGGGGAGAATAGGGACAGAACTAGGGAGCATTTACACTGAAAATTGTATTACAAGAGTTGAAATAAGTTTTAGGTATAGCTTGTTATGTTTTACAACCAAAGCTGACACTTGTTTCTAACTCTATACTTGATTCATAATTTCTTATGTGAGGAGGAGTGTTATTTTATTTAATATATTTTAAAATATTCACTTATTTGTGAAAATCTTCAGTTGTGACTGAGCATATGTACCTTATCCAGAAAGATGTACTTGGGTTTTCACTTTCTGACAGAACATAATGGAGAGTTGTTACCCATTTCCACACTCCAGGTTTTTATTTTCTCTCAACACGAGAATGAAGGTGAACTAAAACTGCAGGTAAATAGATACATCAGAGAAGACATAAGTTTCTCAGTCTCATGAGCAGTTAGAATAATTCCCATGAGCTATAACCTCAGGCAGAATATCCCCAGTGTATGAATCATATGGACAATGTATGACTTAAACAAGTAGATGAGTTGAGTTTTAGAAATGTTTGGTTCCCTCATCCCCACCCTACCATTATCCTAGTTCATGCACCCTTTTAAGGTGCTTTTACATTTAATCACTCAGCAATTAAAATGGAATCTATTTCAGGGCTGATTATTATATACTTAACCTGAGATTACAATGGACTCAATAAACAAGCAAAAGAAGTACCTAGTTCTTTAAGTCTCTGAATAAATACTTCAGCCGTTTGACTTGTTTGGGCTTGAAATGCCTACATGTATACCTCCTAAACGTAAAAAAATTCCATTGAAATCAGATGTAGCTGCCAATTTGGCAAGTAATGGTTAATAAGACTGTTCTTGGGCTTTTCGATCTCTGGGGGATTCCCGTTGTCATTTAAATGTCAGAGGCATTCTCTGTAAGGTTCCAACATTCTTCTCTTGCTCTGAAGTATCAGTTATGTGGTTTGACTGACTTTCAGGCCTAGGTAGAGATGAAGAGGATTTTTATTTCTATCAGTTTATGTTATGATGCATTTATAAAACATTTGGAAAACCAAACTTGTCTGTACATATACTGTCAGTATGATACAGATACTAATCTTGACAGCTTTTTGCTTGAGGCTGTAGCTTGTAGGTACTGTTCGTTTTAACAGTTATTGGCTTTGAAAAGCTTGAGATTTCTTTGAAACTTCAGTTTAGGCATGAAATTACTTCTGACCTTGAATTATCTGGAAGAAATATCATTAATTTACTTATTCTGAGATATCTGGATACATCCCTTTTTATGTAGAACTTGTACAGTTGTTTCTAATATCTTTTTCTTCTGCATCTCTGCTGCTTATATAGAAGTGAATTAACAATGTTTGTAAATAGAAACACTGGAAAACCCAAAGACAGAATTATGTGTATTCTTTTGTCTTTAAAATAAGAAAGTTTTCATGCATGGAAAACATTATGTGAATTTTATTTTCCTCTGATTTAGATCATATTTTCCGTAAAAATTTATTCAAAAAATTAGGGGAAGTAGGTGAATTCTATTTCTCTTAAATAAATACTAACTTATGTTATACCCCTAAGACAAAAGAAAAGAGACTTTGAAGCTATACATTTAGTCTCACTTTCAAAAATTTAGGCCCTTCAGAGAATGAAATTTCACCATTAAATAATTTCAGTACATGCAAATACTTCACATGTTATCTTTACAGAGAAAAAGTTGCTCTCTAAACCTATGCCACAGAAACACTTTCACTTTTTAAAAGAACACAAATCTTTAGGAGAGAGCAAAGGAGATGAGGAAGAAGCATGCTTTGGGTCAGTAGTTGCAGAAACCATGGAAAGGCTTTATGGATAGAAAAAGCAAAACCTAAAAATGTTTTGTAATCAAAGATAAACTCAGAGTGAATCATCATTTAAACAATTTAGGTATGTAGATAGCAAAAGCAAAATGTTTATATTAGGAAAATACAGACTGTCTGACCTCAGTCTTCTACCTTTTTACATTTTTGACCAGTCTTGTTTCTGCTATTAGATTATAACCCTTGTCTTGCAAGTGCTCCCTACATCCAAACACTGCATGACCTCTACTGCTGAATGCCAAAGTTACATAGGCTATATTGGAAACACATTTGTGTGCACAGAATACAAGACGCTGAAGTTGTTAAATGGCCCAGTTTACCAGAGCTTGTGTCCAGTAAGGACTCTAAAGAAGAGAGTAAAATTTGTTTTTTCCTCTAATACATGGCTATTACTGTATTCTGGTATTATTCTTAGGACACCAAAAAAAATTAAATATAGTTACTTTTTGATGAAAATAGTCCAGGAGGGTCTGTCATAACCTCTCTGAATGAGCCTTACCACATAATAATATGATAAAATCTTAATTTTTAAAAGTCTACTACCAGTAGTCAACACTGATGTCACTTAGAACACTGTGATCCCCCTTAAGGATTCTTAAATCTGTTATTTTTTGCTGATTATAATTCCTGATGCATTTATCTGCTTCAGAAATCACTATATCCATCTGGTCTGAGCATCAATCAATTTATGATGGCTATATCTTAACAGTCAAAGCATTATTAACACCAAGTGTCTCATTCTGCATGCAATAAGAGTGACATTTCAGTGAAAGAATTTGTAATGTATGTCTTTTCTTCCTTCCTTATGTAGAAATGAGAATGGTTGGAAAACAAGTTGAATTCTGATAAATGTTCATTTGAAGCTTGCAGCTCAACTGTTTGCAGGCAAAAATAAGGCATGTTAATTGGAGCAGATCAGCTGCAAATTAGCAAATATACAATTGTAGGTTTCCTAAATGTCATAGGGTTGCTTTATATTCAAGGTAAATAACAACAATATTAGTGTAGTAATTGTTTCTACAACTGAGATCCCTGAAAAATGTGATTAAAAAAATTTTAGTTCACTAATTACACAGTAATAAGTAATTCCAGGCTTTTTATTTGCTTTTTTTCTTTGTGTTGCTTGTATTTCATCTATGTAGACATCAGAGAATAACAAGAATGTAGTATCTATGCTAGTTATGATTCATTTGATGGATGACTGTCATGGAGTATCAGCTACTGAAACACTCAACATTAATTTATCATTAAATATTGGAATTTTTGGTTGACTGGATTTCAAATTTCCCTGAAAACAGCATCACAGTCTTGGGTCTGGTTATGACAACAGTGCTCAGACAGAGAAAAAGAGGTTACAGGTCCCTATTATTTTTTTGTTTGCTTGCTTTTCTTGTCTTTATGTTGTATGATTTTGCCTAATTGATGTTCTTTCAGGCCTCTGCTTTTCCATAACAGCAAAACAAACTGAAACGTCTGCACTAAAAGTGAGTTTTGGACTAACCTCTCTTGTCTGGAAACTCAATTGCACAGGAAACTAGATGTGGGCTTGTTGTTGTCCACTCTAAGTGTATGTTTTTCAAGTTAGAACTGTAATTAGCTGCTTCAGCAAATTCAGTGTAGCTGATGTGCAAGATAGGATAAGGTGTGGACTAAAGGCGCTCAGGTAATCTTATATGTTCTTGGTCTTTCCTTGCATGTGAAATTTGTCAGGTTAAATTTTGGCTGGCAAACCTCAAAACAGCAAAGGAAGCCAAACTTTGTAATGCTACCAAGTACCCACAGAAAAGTGCATCGCAGCAGGGCTCAGTGAATGTCCTGATAGAGAACCTGGATTTACTCTAACTTTTATGGCCTTATAATATATTGAAATTCAGTCTCTAGTGAATATGCAGGAAGGCAAACTTAAATCATCATAACTTCCTTACATTCCAGATGGTTTCTTTGGGCTTCTAAGATTTACCTTCAGCATAGGGTGTATTTGTAGTTTTAAAATTTATAATAACTTTTTTCTGCTACTAGTTTTGGAAAAACACTGTAATTTCGTTAATGTAATGGAAATGTATTATATCTGTTCTAGTAAACTTAAGTTCCTATCCAAAGCTTCATTATTTTTACTAAAGGATAATAAAAAGATAGGTTGAGAAGTACTGACCCTAGATATGGAAATCACTAGGCTTGAGCTACACTGTCTCCCTTTTTGAGGAACAACATTCTGTGTAAACAGGAGGCTGGTTTATGCTGTCATTGTTGAAACTGGCACACTGGAGTCTATTTTCTAACTAGTTTTTTCCATCTTTCTCACTTTTATTTCCATTGTGAAAATTGGTATTTCAAAACCATTGTGGAAGTTGACTGGTTTTGCCTTTTTAAAATAACCAGCGCCATATGAGATACCACAAAATCGTGGGCTAAACTAATCCACATGAGATTAAATGGAATCCAGAATTGCTTTGAGTTTTCCTTATATTGTCATGTTTAAATTAAAACTTAATTGAACTCTTTACAGAGAGTAGCATGATAAAAGCATAACTTGTATTGTGTGATCTTGTAATGTTTTGAAGGCAGTTCCTTGAGACTGAAGCCCTCCTAGATAAAGATTCTCCAGAAATGTTAACTAGCCATAGAGACAGTTTCTGGGTGTATAAGTAGTTTTAGAAGTTCCTCAAACTGATTTCACAGAGACCAGATTAAACACAAGTACTAAAAAGTATATTTGGGCCATCATTAGTGAGTTATTATTTTTCCTCAGATTTGTTGTTCACTTATTAATGACCATTTAAAAGATTTTTAAAAGCTCACAATTATTAAAATGAGTATTCCAAGGCTTTTAACAGAAATAGAAAATTTACAATAGTTGCATTATAACTTTATTATCCAGAAGGGAATTTAATTTTTATTTTTTTTTTAATATTGAGTTTTCTTGTTTGTGCTATGTTGTAGGTGTTGCTTTGCATTTTGATTCTGTATGTGGAATTTGGTTTTGAAAATTTCTGAAGGATCAGGGCAAATTTAAACTATATGAGGATTTTTATATCCCCATTTCTGCATTATATTGTAAACTTGCAACATTTGCTATTTTGAAAATCAGCACTAAGCAGTATCTGAAAATACCTAGGACTGGAATTTAGGAACTTCTGGACAGGCAAATGTGACATTATTTTTGGTGGCATGTAGTAAACTTCATTAGTAGTTTCTGCTTTTTTCTCTGCAGTTTGCAAACAAATGCACACAGTGTGAAATGCATGCTGGCTGCAGTATTGTGGAGTAGACTGCTACTAAATCATGCATTTCGTGATGTGTTCTTGTAAGTGTAGAGCTCCCCAGTTGCAATTTAATAGTGTAATCATATGAGCTGCAAGTCACAATGGAATTTTTTCCCTACCTACTCTTGAGATCAGAATCTTAGGGTAGAGACACTCACAGTACATGCGATAAGAGGAGAGAGAATGAGGGGAGACGGATCACTACATGACTTCCTTCATGTTATTTTTGGATATGACTAGCATTCCTCCCCTTACACACACCCTCTTTTTTCCCCAGCCCCCATCTCTTACATGCGTTTCAAGCTCATGCAAACACTCTCACGTACTCTGCAGCAAAAGCAAGAGCAACAGTTGGACTGAAGCCAGAGGACTTAAACTCCGCTTCCTCATTGCCAGCAGGCTTTGTTCTTTGGAATCAGTCAGAACTAGGGAGAACGTCTTCATTGCCGAGCGTGGTGGTTGGAATTTGGCAGCTCAGCTGTCTATTAAATTTTTCTGTGCTCCTCTCTGCGAACTAGGCTGCATTTAGAGCAGCAAAGCTAAGAGCTGGGGCCAGTCAAGAAATAAAGGACCCAGAGACCATCAGCTATCACCCTCTTTGCAGGGGGTGGGGGTCCCTCTGTTCCACAACGGTAAGTGCCAGCATTAAATGTGTATAAAGATGCAAGAAACTATAAGGTGCTTTAGCTTACTACAATAGAGGAGGGGAAAAAAGTACGTGAGTGAATCATACAGTGTGTGCTGTTATAGTGGTCTTGGAACAGAGCCTAGCAGTAAAACGTTCCTCATTTCTCCCTTTCCAAAAAGCTCTATCAGAATGTATCTATTTTAGCAGAATTCCTATATGTCTGTACAATTTTGGAAAGCTTTCCAAATGGCTGTATTATTGGGTTTTCTGCAAACCTGTTTTGTTTTGAACCATGTGTAGTACAAAGTAACTTTAACTAGCAGAGTAAGTAATTTGTTTTAAGTTTTGAACCTGGGAAGTAAAGATTTTTCACTACAGAGGATATGAGTAGAACTACAGTTCAGGACAATGGGGGAGTGAAAAGGGATGAGATTCTTCCTAATACCAATTAGTTTATAGGCACCCAAAATAAACTTGTTTTAAATGATTGGCGTTCATTCAGAGCATACTCCCCTCCCCCTTCCTCTCCCCGGTGCTAGGAGCAAAGTGAATCTCTTTTTAAAAAAGAAAAAGCTTTGAGTCTACTGTTCTAGGGCATGCAGCTGAAAGCTAATGTAGCTGGTGTAAAAGACTGTAGGCTTGTGTAAATGACTCTGAGAGAGGGCAGGAATTGCAAAAAGAAACTTAGTTTCTTTCAATATGCAAAATTATTAACCTGTTCTTGCTTTCTGAGAGTGTTAAGATTGCTGCCTTTTAAGCTTACTAGCAGAATGGATTGCTTTGTTGCAAAGAACTTTTTTTTCATCTCCCTGTATTGTCATTAGGAAAAGTTTTATAATGATCAGAACAGAGGCAGGTTAATCCGAGTGCCTTGCTTTCAGAAATGCCATCTAGCTGTCAAAGGAAGTTCACTGCAGGGACCCATTTGTTTCAAAGCTACTGATAAGCCCTGCTATCAGCATGCTATTATGTCTTGCTAGGTGGGTTATCTTAATAAAGTGATAAATAAGAAACCCTCGAGATCTAAAAGTTCAGCTGCATAATAAGTTTGACAAAGTGGGAAAGACCAGCTGATTGAATGTACTTGTGTACCTCAAAACAAAAGCAAACCTTACTGGAACAATAGACCTGAAAAGAGGAAAAAAATTCCTTTCCCTTAATTCTGGCTCCATCGTTTACTTTAAGTCGTTATTCAAATATTGTTTTGTTGACAAGGTGTGCAGTCTCTTCCTTCTATCCACTCACTAACTACTAGTGATCAGGGATCTGTGAAGGTGATTTTAGTCACATGAAAAATGTGCTGAATGAGCAGACGGGTGATTGTGCAAAGTATAGCAGCCACAGTCAATTAACTGTTTGTTTGAGGTCTGTATGTTTGTTTTTTCTAATTCAGAAACTTGAAACCAAAGCTCTATCATTCTGACTTTCACCCTTCATTTGGAAGAATACTCTGCTTGGTGTGGTAATTGTTAAAAATGTTCCGCTAAATTATGTTGCTATGGAATTGCAGAGAAACAGTGCTCAGCAGCATAGTGTGCAATAAGCTAGGATATTGGGGATGTCTAGTACACATTTTGCTTACCATGTACTAAGTCGTTTCTTTCTATAGCAGTTACTAGCTCTATTTATGGTAAGTTACTCACTGAACAGGAATCACACACTAGAAGTAGCAAAGATTCTTTTTCAGAGCTAAAAATGGAATCATGTTTTCCTGAGTTGGACCCCCCTCTGCCAATGGCACTATGTCAGGTTGCCTCAGCAGCTGCTTTCAGTTTCACAATTTACATGGGTGCTATAATGACATTTTTTCTCATTGATGTGGTGGAAAAATCTGACATCTTTATGCTGTTTTTCCTACTTTGATATGTTAAAGCGTATTTTCTATTGACTGTGAGGTTTGGCAATGAGTGTTGAGTTCAGAGATGGGCCTGTACCAAAATCCCTGGATTCCAACATCCATGAAGTATAAGAAGGTTAATAACTGGATCCAAATGTCTTGGCTCTGGTCTATTCCTGTTTTAAATGCACATCACTTTGGCCACATGTTTAAATTGTTTTTTGAGGTGATTAAGACTGAAAGAAATCTTTCAGGCTCCAGACAGACTTTTAAAGAGGAAGTGGCATTTAAGAATCTTACAGTTATTTAAGCAAAGCTTGCTCATTTGCTGCTTAAACTTGACTTTTAGGAGCCCCCAAGGACCTACATTCCCTTTCCTCTGTTATAACTTTAGATGTAAGTAATATTTTGGAACTCCTTCTGAGATGTGCTGAGAAAGCAAAGGTGTTTTCGTGTCTGTCATTTCGACTTGCTCAAGTGGACGGGGGAGAAGGCTAGCAGCATACATTCAGGTAATGCAGGGACCTCAAAACAGTGTTTTGATCCCAAGTGATCTGTCTATAAGCTTTTTAACAAAGTGCCACTTACATACTATATTGTGCAAAAAATTGTGATAGCCCATGGTAAGAAATACCATAATGGAGTGTAAGAAGACGCAGAGATTGTTACTGAAATTGTGTATATTCTGCTTTTTTAATTGATTGACTTCTCCTGCTCTGGCTAGCTTAATGGATTTAGTGGCTCTCTGTGAATACAATTACACATGCAGCTGCCAGCAGCTTGTGGTATCTCTGCTTCAGCAAGAAAAGCTGCTCTTTGGCTGTGTTGGCTCACTGCGGTCTGTGGCACACAACAGTGATTTATTAGGCAGTAGATGCATTTTTGTTCTCTTGAATGATTGAACTATGATGTCACTTTTTGTCTTGGCTTTAACTTTTCAGAAAACTTTTTTTTTTTCCTGCAGACTATTCTCTTAACACTAGGGAAGTGGGGAATGTCTCAATGTTCACTGCAGAGCAGCTCTGTCTAACCCAGCACATTCCAAGGCCACCAAATAATTTGTGGTGAGAGTGATTCAGATCTGGTTAAGATGATTTAAAAGAGAGGTTATGGGCATACTGCAGTTGTGCATTTAAGAAAATACAGAGAGTTTTTACTGCCTGATTGAGACCACATGGCTCCAACTTACTTTTTTTTTTCAACATGGAAATTATTGGCTGGATGTACTCAAACAGTTTATTTTTTTTAATTGCCTAGAGGCTAAGAGTTGGGGTCATAGCATTTAATGGTAAGGTCAGGGTTAAAACAAATAATTTTTAGTGTTTCTTTGAATAAAAGGAGAAATTACTTCTTTGAATATTTTGCGTAGGATACGAACATGCTTCTCTAAAATGAGAGCAAATATATCTCAGGAATTCTTTTGGATGTTAAAGGGTAGTTGGTGACCTGGTTTGAGAGAGAGTATGGAGGACAGAGATAAGGGAAGATCTTGCTGTCATAAATCACCATAAATATGTTCCACTCCAAATACTTTATGGAAAGTATCAGAAGTAAAAAGGAAGTACTATGACCTTTTTGTTTTATTGTACACAGTTTAATTGCTGGCTCTCAATTAGTATTTTGGGCTGTTCTTAAAAGGATTTGAAAGTTTCTATTACTAAACTCTTTCTTAACCTGTTCTAACTATCTAATACAGTATATCTCTAATCTGAAAGGTGAGACTGTAATAATCTATATTCTCTTCTATGCACATTCTTTATTCTGAAGTACTCCTAATAAAATCTTTTTCTTCCCTAAGTGCTCTCAGTTCTTTCTTCTCAATTAAAACATTTCTCCCATAAACTGATGCCTAACACGTGATACATAATTTCCATCCAAATCTCTCTCAAATGATAGTGTTAGATGATGAATGTTATTTTATACGGTTGCTTTTGAAATGGGTAAACAAGTCCATGGTGTTTCAAACATAAAATCCATATCAGAAGTTGCAGCAGTAAAAAACACTATTTATTCTTACCTCTGGTTGAAAGATGAAGTAATGATGAAGGGCAATTCCTACAATAATTCTGCATACACTATAATTTATTTGGAAATAATAATGTGGTGTTCTATAACAGCAAAGCCTATAACATAAACAATAGTTATGAGCTTTTTGCTATCTTTAGTTATTGGGATGGTAAATTTAGCTAGGGGAAACTGGAAAAAAAAAAGAGAGAATAATGAGTTACATAGCTGTGTACATCCTTTTGAAGTAGTTTCTTGCTTAACATTACATCTCTGTCTTATTTACAGACCACATGTGAACTTTATTCTTAACTTAAAAAAAAGACTAAAAATTTAAATAAATAAAAAAATTAAACACCCCCCCCAAAAAAAACCCCAAAACAAACAAACAAACAAAAAAAAAAAAAAAAAAAAACACAAAAAAAACCCGCAAAACATTAACCAGGGTTCATGAATCACTGTTAGTTAATTTCTGCCTCAAGTGAACTCTAATGTAAATGTTTACAAGTTATTTCCAGATTTTTGTAACTTTGAAGTACACAGTGCAGGTGGGAAAGCTGTTATTATTTCTGAATAACTGCTATGAGAATTAATCAGAGGTCAAAATTTATACTACAGCGCCTTGACACTCCTGCCTCTGGTATGCTAATGTTTATGTCAATGTTCAGGTTTACTGTGTTAATGCTTATGAAATATTCAGAATCAATCTGAATTGGTTTTATACTAAACAATCCTAATTGTACAGTGTGTAGCACAGTACAATTTTTCTACAAAAATGAAAGAAAGCATGGCCTTTATGGTGCCCAGTCTTAAAAGACACATCTTATGCCTTTGATAAATTCCAGAGCCTCTCAGTGTTTTACAGCTCAAGTGAGACAGAGGTGGCAGCATTCTGCTGCATCACAGAGGTGGGAATATCTCTGTGTCTTCCTATAAACACCAGAAGACTCTGTTCTTTGAGATATCTTTAGGCCAGCTTTGATAGAGCTCCTGAGAGTATACAGTTATTAATCTGTAACTAGATTAACATTTGTCATTCTTCCCAAACATAGTGACTGCTTACCTGTTTTTTCTGACTGCAGTGCTGGTGTAATCCCCATTGCACTGCTCATGTGAGATAGATGCCCTCTCTTTGGCCAGTTTTTCAAATAACAGGGAGAGGCATGATGGAAAGGGGCTGGAAAAAAGGATCAAGGAATTACAGGATTTACAGGGGCCGCAGCAAGCATATGTAAACTCTAGTCATTGCAAAAAGGAGTAGACCTTAAAGAGGTCTTGAGAGTTGATCCTCAACCTGTTGGATTCCTATGGAATTTTTGATTTTCCACTAAAACCTACTCTTGGTACTGTTTCATATTTCAGTTTTCATAATAGCTGTGAAAAATAAACATGGTATGCTTTGAGGCATGGCTGGCTAGGCTGGTGTATGTTGGTAGGCGGGAAGAATCTTGAAAGTTTGAAAAGAATCTTGAAATAATGGAGCAGGCACTAGTCATAACTATGCAGATAGTCATCAAAGCACGAAGCAGGGGTGCATGCATGTTCTTGGATCATACCGTATTGACAACTGTCAAACATGGATAAAAGCTTGGCTGATAAGGCTAAAACTAAAGACTGACGTGAGAGCTGTGCTGTGTCTTGAAGCTAGTGATGGTGTGTAAAGGCACTTTAACTGATATCTGAACAGATAGCGTAAGTTAGTCATTATTATGTGGGGAAAGGTGGTGACTAGTCCTCACGTCTGGCTTAGGAAGTGAATGTAATCCTCCTCTAAGGAAGATTGCTTGTGGGTTGTAAAACGCACACTAATGCAGCAGTTAACGCTAATGAAAGGTATTTAGTCGCATGAACTGAGTAAATCAGTAAGATTTTGCCTATGGTATGTAATTTCAGTAAAGGAATGTTGTGTAAAGGATGCTGAGGAAATGGTGGCATAAGTTTTGGGAGAACTGAGCCTCCAAAGAAACGCAATTTTCCTTCCCCACCCTTTCCGTCCTCTTATCTGCTGTTTCAACTAGACCCTTTCACACAGCACACTCTAAATCTATTCTATGACTCCACAGATGTTATCTGGGAATCCAAAGTATTGAATCTTACTTTACCTCTTTTAATGGGGAACTTTCTGCTGTATCTGTTAATGTACTTATCTCTGAGGTAGGATATAAGGACATAGCATGCTGCAGAAAAGTACAGTACAGTTCCTTGTAAATATGACAGCTGTTACATAGAGATCAAGCCTTTTCACCAGCAACTCTGAAAAATGTCCTTGATAGTATTATGTTATGAATCAGAACAGGTATAATCAGTATTGTTTTGCTAGTCAATGTTGGAAATTAATTCAGAAGGCTTCCAGTTATAGTTCAGACCAGTAGGCTTAGAAACTAACACATTTATAAATGTTAATTTTGCTACCTGTAAGTATATGAAATAAACACAACTGTTGCTAGTGTTGAAAACTGTACTCAGTGCACTACTGAGGTGCTTCTCCTCTACATCCTATGGTGCTCTGCAGAATGATACCAATCTCTGCAGGCTGAGGCTCACTGAGTAAATTTGACTGCTGACATACTTAGTACAAGGCACGGACAAAACTGCTGACAGCTTTCTTGTGTGTTGTCAGTTACTAAGTTGCTGACCTGACCGAAATGAATCAGGTCTTTCATCTTCCAGTCAACAAGTTTATATTTACTGACTTTAACTTGGAAGTAAACAGGAAGTAAGGAAAAGGGAGACGATAGTAGAATAGTATCCATATAAGAATGAAATAGTTTTGCACTGGTTATATAGGTTTTAATTTCTCATTTAATATGGTCTAGTTTATCTAATGTTGCAGATACAAAGGTTTACCTATTCACCTACTATAATGTAGATAACTGTCTTCTATAGGAATCATGTAATCAGATGTATAAAAAGCACATTGATTGCAGTATATGTCACATTGGATATAACTTTCTACTTTTCATAACTCCAGAAAGATGTCTGCCAGTTTTGAAGGAAAATCTCCAAGTTCCACAGTTGCCACTTCCATGTTTTCAGTATGAATAAGACTATACATGCTGGATGGCGGTTTCTTTTCACATATTGTTGATTTGCAAGCTGTTAGAGTTTTATAATTGAATGTTGTTTGTTTATTTTCTGTGAACTAGAGTGCTTGGTCTCAAATAATTTTCATTTTCTTCCCTTTTTTTTAAGTATTATGATTTTGAGAGAAGTATAACTGCTTCATCTGAAATGTATATGGTGAGCCACAAGCTTGCCACTGACTAACTAACCACAATCACATTAAATCCAATTTATGCATAGAATTCAAATTGCATAAATGCAATTTTATCCTTATAACTTTGCATCTTTTTCTTTACTTTTAATTCTTTAATATCCTTCCTTCAAAGCTGAAATGTTATTTCACTGGAAGATTATGCTGGCAAGTCTGTAATAGGTTTCCCCCCCCCAATGTAGACAGAATAATGACAGAACACTATCTGAAAACCCATTTCTGGTCAAAGGAGTATATATGTATAAGGGATAGCTAAGAGCAGCGTTTCAGCTATAGACACTATGCATTCCATTTCAGCCAGACAAGAAGTCGTGTTAATCCTACAAGCCTCAACAGTTCTTAGGGTCTGAAAAATGTTCAATATTTCACATGTGATTATTAAATACTTAACTTTTTTAACCTGCTGTAAGCATCTTCACTGCTTTTAATTTTCTTTTTTTTTCTTCCTTCCATGATCTTGTTAATTTCCTGCCAAATATTGGAAGTGGCAGTTTGATGTAAGTATAGGTCTACATAAGTGATGGTATCTTCAGTTTAAGTGAACAAAGATACAGTTATTTATTGCACTTAGATGCATGACTGCCTTCAGATTTAATGAACGGTGGCCACATAAAATCCTTTTGCAACAGGCAAACAAAGTCCTAGGAATGAAACTCCAGTACTTCATTGCCGTGTAGTCCTGTATGATAACTTATATCAGCCTCTTCATGCCAATCTGCTAGCTTTCAAAAAGATGGAAAAATAGCTTTATAGCTAAGAGTAAATCTGGCAGTGCAAGGTCAGAGTCTGCTCTTGTTCCAGAGACCTGGTAAGCACATAGAAGGTGGCCTTAGAGTTCAGGCAGCGGAAGCTGAATTTTGAGCTGGCTCTTACCTTTCCTGGGTAAGAGAGGACAAAGTTTTATTACTGTTTCTCAGTAATAAAACATATCTAATTATCTCATGTTAATTACTGTTTTGGTGGTCAAAGTCCTATTCATTGAGCTTTTCTTTAGAGAAACAGTTTTGTTCAGCTACCTCAGATACAAGAACATTCATTGTGCAATTGCCGACATTTGCAGTAGATAAGTGGAACTGTTGTTCTGAACCATTAGATCCTGTCTAGATCATTGTTACCAAGTGGCCCAATGCTTGTATTCAGTAAGATGTGCCATGTGCTGGACATGTGGAAAATTATGGTGAATGTTCTTACTGAAAGTATGTGTAAGGGTATGCCTAACCCAACAGAATGGGGAAAATGTATGGGGGAGGGAATGGTGGAATAAACTGAGGGAGACATAGTATGCTGCTCTAGTTGGCTCTTCCAGCATGCTCTGAAACTGAGAACAATATGTATGAAACCAGGAATGTTATCTCTAATACCATATGTATGGTTTTTCTGAAGCACTGAACTGTGACTCTCTTCTCATATGCTGTGTACCACTAGTGTACTCTCTGCACAGGGCGGTTGCATTTGAAGACTACTGGTTAATATGTGTTGGATATCTTTCTATAGCTTTGTATAAAAACATATTTAAGGATGCTCCATAGAACGCAGAGCAGGCAGAATTTCCTAGATTAAGTTGCAAGTTCATTTTGGAGAAAAAATTTGTATGTGTATATTTCCATGTGTACCAAAACGTTCCTTTAGCTACAGGGTGAAAAATAGGGAGCAGCATCTCCGCTTTGGAAATCTAAAATTCTGATATTTGGAGTAGAGATGATAATCTTTTCATGAAACAAAAGAGCAGATAAATCAATGTTTTTGCTGGGACAACTACAGACACGAAGAGAAGGGGTCTGCTTGACTTACTGACATATGGATTAGTGAAACAATCTGAAATGCAGACAATGTCTACTACACTTTGACTTCAGGGTTAGATGTTCCAGGCCCAAGAAGGAAGTTGTACAAAACCAGTCAATTCAATGACCTGTCAGAATGAAAGAAATTATTGTTCCTTCTCTGGCATTTCATGCCTGAAACTACAGGGGCTCCTGTGTAGTAGCAAGTTAAATGCAAGAACTGCATGATTCAAGTGATGGTTTTTTCTCTTGTGTTCAGGGTTGAATTCTTCTGTATAGCATGTTTCATAGTTCTGTGACAATCCTCCAAAAGTATAAAACTGAAAGTGTGGGAAATGAACGACTATCATCTTTTAAACCTGAATTACATTTAAAAATTAATGAAAGCATATACAGTAATATTAAGGACAGAGCTGTGGGGCCAGATATTATCAGGTATTTTATGACCTCGCTTGCTCATTCACCATATTTATAAACTGTTCCATTTTCATGCCTTGATACATCGAGAAGGCTGCCATGTTTATTGGCTTTGGAGGCAAGCTATTGCAGTGGACATCAAAATGAATAAGAAATTTCAAAAGGGAAAAAAACAGTGAAATATAAAACCTAAAAATAAAAAATTAAAAAGTTACATGGAATTAAGTGGATGTATATTAGCTGCATATACTCTGCCTGTTTTAAGGCGATCTTGTAATTCACTTTATTCTTCCTATTCTTACTGCTCACATCCTATACTGATGTTAGCCTAAAGTCTTCCAAAATACAGCTAAATGTATCACAAAACTACTACCTGGACATTCTTCTTCTGCATCTATTGTCCTACTTCTTGGCATTACAGAGAATTGCCTTTTTAGATATGTAAGAAGACCAAAGAATTTTCCTTTTCAATGCATTTTAAATAACTTTGCAAACTGCTGACCAGATTATAATTCCTTAATATTCACAGGGTTTAGTTTGTGATTTATTTTCTTTTCACTATGAAATCCAGAGAGATTACAGGTGGTTTTACTAGTTGTATTTATGAAACAAACAGTGGTTTTCGAAATGTAAGTAGCATAATTGGAGGCTAAGAACAAGGGAGAATTTGCAGCTATTCAATTATTTTGCCATACCTCATATTTAAAAATGTTGAAATAACATATTTTTCTATACATTATGAATATATATCTATGTAACTGTTGGGTTAATGCAGATTGGATTTATTTCCAGTAAAATATATTTTCCCCCTGATACTTGCAGGCTTTTGCAATTAAATGTTGGGGTCTTACACCTGAAGAAAACACTTTCCGGCATAGAGAAGAGAATTTAGCCACCTGACATTGAAATTATTTTGTTATGATACAGTAATGGCTTTGTTCTGAAGGAAACTTATTTCAATTTCCACATGTAATGAGAGCTTGAAAAAAATTACATTTTGTCAAGTGCAGCCATCCAAGTTGTTGAGTGATTACTTTCATTACCAAAAGGTAGAATTAGAAGTGGAGTGAAGCAAAGAGTTCTTTTGACTCTTCAGCTGTGCCAGAAGGTGCCTGCTCTGAATTTTGAGGAGAGTAGCAGTTTTCCCTTTAATTATTCTGATTTATCCTTCTTCAATTAGCTAACCTGTGAGACAGCAGAGCTCTTTCTTAGGCACCTGCAAAGAAACTCAAACCATGTTGGCCCAGACTGCGCTACATCTCAAAAACCTTTTTTTAGGAGATATATCCCAGATGTATGACTGAGTGCTAAGTTGTGGTAGTATGCATACATGTGCCAGGAACTCAGGCTTAGTCAAATAGAAGATTATATCAAATATCCTGTAAACTTTAAGATGTCAGATACAAAATACTGCTTCAGAAAAAGTGTGAGTAAATTGCCCAAGAAGAGGTGATGTACAGAAATTGTTACATTAAATATTGTTAATCATTTGTGTTTTGGTGATGGACAAAGATATGGAAAAAAAAGATGAATCTTTTATGTAAAAGGGTAAATGTAAATCAAAACAGAATATGAGGTAGGATTTAAACTTTGGACTTCAAGAATGGAAAATCAGTTGTTAAGCATACATTTCAGCATTCTGTTTCTTAATTATGAAGGTTGAATATAACATAAGCAATACTGTTTTAGAAGAAATTTCTTCATAAGATATTTGTTCATTCCGGTTAGAGAAGTAAACATACAGATTTTTCCTTTAATACTGACTGCTTTTTGGCCAGCTAAAGAAATATGATTTCCTTGCTGCTCATTCTGAATAAATACAGCTGTGCAGATGTTTTTGATCTGCATGATGAAACAGGATTACCTGAAATGTGGTATCTCATTTGGATACCACTGGATGCATTTGTGAAATATCATTTCCACCAGCCCTACAGTACTGTCAACAACAAGAGTCACTTCCCTGGTTCTTTTGCTGTATGGCATAAATGTACATATGAGATTTTGAAGACAGATAAACAAAAAAGTTGCTACATGCTTTTCATTGCTTTTCTGCTCAATATTTCCTTATAATCAGAGTTCTAAAAAAACAGTGAACATATCCAGTTTTATAAATAGTTACACCTGCAGGAAGTGAATAGACAGTAGTGAACATTGGCCTCCTACACAGCTTGTTATGACAGACATGTTTATTAATCACAAGTAAGTAGCTTTGGACTGCATACCCAAATGTCATAAAACAGGTATCTTTTTTCTATATGATATCTTCTGCTTTATATGCAGAAAACATTAGCATTAAACTTCATTATAAACATGGACTGTAACTCAGTTTTATTCATTAAATCTCACCATTTTTTCCTTTGTATCCAGATATTTCATTACTGCATTGCATTATGGATATCTTCCAGACTTTTATCAGAATGCAGGATCATCACAGAGATATGCAATTTATAACAAAGGAATTTTACTAAATTGGAATGTGTTTGCTTTATAAACTAATTATTTTTTTAATTTTTCATAGTACATATTCAAACTATGATAAATGTAGTTAAAAAGTCTGTTTATTTAAGTTATGTTTCTCCCACACCAAGACAGATTCTGTCTCAAAAAGAAAAAAAGTATGAATCTAAACATAGTTGTAAGCATTCTTTCAAAAAAATTAACTAGGAAAGAACCAATTTGTATTTCACAATATCTTTGTCCTGAACTTTTAATTCAATGGAGAATTACCAAGAGATGTAGCCATTATTAGTTTATATTTTAATGCTCAAAATAGTTTAGACTATGATGCTCCTTTAAAAGTAGCTTATAACAAGAAGCTGAGGTAAAGCAGAAGGACCTTAGGAAACAGAAGATAGTTGGCTCAGTGGCAAATTTGTAGGAGTTAATTTCAGTAGTTTCAGTAACTTCAGAAAAATACATTTTGTGTCAAAAATTCCTATTATGCCTAATAATAATTTAACAATAACAGAATTGAATCTGTAGCGTGTGTTATACCACTGCCAGAGAAATGCAAAATAAATGTGAAATAATCATCAAACAAATTATTTAAAATTCTCTTAATCTAAAATGTAAAAATAATGTTCTTTAAAGATTTGGTATGTATCAAGTTATACAATTCTTAATCTTTGCATTGCTCAGTGTTGTGTTCAATTTTCATACTTTCCAGCACTGGTTTCATGTTTTCTTGTGTTAATATCTCTATCATCCAGGTAATTAAAAGCCTCCATCAAATATATATATTTTTAAAGCTTCTATTCTTAAAAGCTAGAAAGTGAGGCCAACAACTGCAAAGTCAAGGACACAATACAATCTTTAAAAAAAAAAAAAAAAAAAAAACCTTCTAAGCTAATCCTGTGATTTTAAGACAGAACAATTAGTTTTTAATCAAGTCTGATAATGCTGTTTTTCCTTTGTAATTGGCTGTCCACATCTGTGTAAGTCTGTGGAACCCTGCAGTACCCAGACAGAATGACATGAGGTACAGGCTCTACCTCAGCATCTTGTCTGGAGCTATCAAAATGCCAAGCTAACTTTCAGTTTGTTTCCCAGCTGGTACAGAGTAGAATCCTCTTTGCACGGGTAAGGTGAACAGAAAGATGCTTGGAAAACCTACACAAGAATGTAGGGAAGAAATTTTCCTAAATGAGAGGAATAAAGTTGAAAAGTCATCTTTGGACTTAGTGCAGCCTGCAGTCAGCTCGCTCTCCTTGGAGGTTTTGTAGCCCATGGCTTGGCTGGTCACACCTGCTGCTTCTGTACCCCCTCTACTTTGCATCCTTGCCCAAAACATGATGGAAAGGTTCACTTCAGAGGAAGCAGAACTAACCTGTAGGAAATGGGAGGCTGAAGTGTTGATGCATGTCTTGAAAATACTGCCATTTTTATATTCTCTTGCCTTTTTTTGCACTTTAAAGGGCAGTTTTAGTCTCTAAGTACCTATTCATGTAATTTAGTCAGCTGGATGTGAAGTCCTCATTGAAATTTGTGAAGGCTGGGAGAACATCTGAAGAATAAGTTAAATTCTGAATATATAGTGTACACTCTTTATAATATAACACAGCTCTAATTATACAATTGACCTTGTGGGGTTTTTTAAGATTATGAAATATAAATATTGGAAGTATGCATGTTGTTATTGGTAACTTTGTTGTGAATTACCTATACAAATAATGAAATTGTATATTGCACAAAACTGAGCAGTGTGCAAAGAATATAAGCATCTGAATCATCTGATTACTGCAGAGTACTCTAAATCTCATATGATGAAGTTGACTTCTTTTAAAAATCAAGTTAAATTTTTGAAGTAGTAATGTTCTACAGTCTGGAAGTGTTGCACTGCTTAGGAAAGAAAACAAAATGGAAGTTACACAGTATTTTGATAGAAATGCTGACTCTGCCAGTACAGGAATGTCAGAGTATTTCATTTTGACTTTTCTTGCTGGACATACTTAACACCACTAAGGATAAAATTACTTTTTAATTTACAACTTATCTCTCTGCACTTTTTGTAGTGGTCAGAGTTCCCCATTATAATTTCTCCCTAAGGCTATATCTTTAAGTTTAACTTCAGCTGCCATTTTAAATTAACTTTTAAGAGTGTGCAGAGAGGAAAACCTCTCTATTCCTTAGTGACTCTCAAAAAACACAAGTTCCAGCAGGATTATGCATTAGAGAGAACCTTGAACTGTTTTTCTTAAGACCTTGGTGCTTACTTAGTCAGTGTACAGTTCAACCCTGTTTATATTTTGTTCAGAGTCATTAAAATCCTAGACACACGTGCTCCTATGTATTTCCATGCATGGAGGATTGTGAGGGCATAAAGAAAAGAATGAAAAAGAAAGGGACATTGTGTAAGTTGCCACTTGATGCCAGTGTGCATGAACTGCTGCTCACCTGGCATCTGACTGTCCTTTTTTGTTTGCTGTTCCAGCTTTGCCATCGTGTAGCCAGTGGAAAAGCAAAGAAGGTTTGAAGCATGAAAAATGAGTATTTTAATCATTGTTCCCCTGCTACCAAAGTATCTCTGATTTGCTTCTTTGTCTATTGACTTTCCAGTCTAGTGATTGTGTTTCAATATCTGCATTAACTATTTAACTGCTATGATTTTTAACATGCAGGAGATGAAACGTAGGTGAAAACTAAGCACAGTTGGAGAGAAAGCAAGACAAAAGTGGTACAGTGGAAATGCAGGCAAGAGTAGAAATGGTGGAAAGAGAATGAAGAAGAAAGTAGGGAAGAGCAGAGAAATTCAATGTAATTTGAAATTTGGCAAAATACATAATGACTGGTAAAATTATTTCTAGCTATATAAAATCTGTGTTCCTTTTATTAGATTTTTTGGATTTTTCATCAGTCATTATCTGTCATCTTACAGTAATTTCTGTTCTCTTTCAAGGGGACCATTCCCTACAAATTTGCATGAATGCTAGCATGGTCTGCAGGAATGGACCTAGTGTGCAAGCTGAAAGTCTTATTCTGTGGACTGATATGTACACACGTATGCAAACCCTATTGTTTGTGTCTGCCTGTTTTGTTCTTATTTGCACACCGTATGCAATACTGAGAACCTGCAACAAAGGGATAGGGAAATAAGCTGATGATTTTCGGTTTTGGTGTCCAGAACTTGTGAAACAGGTATCTTTTTAAGACAATGTGCTCTGTACAAGGAATTCTGTTTTTCTCAAAGCATCTGCAGCTTATTTGTTCCTCTGTGTTACTTTCAGTGTCTTTTGGGTTGATTTGGGTTGGATTTGCTTTTGTTTGGGGTATTTTAACTCTCCAGAAGTATTGTTGCCCTCTCACAGCTAGAAAGTAATCTTCTTATCCCCAAGAGGATCAGTAGTCTGGAATAGACTGGACATGAGTTAATGCTGCCCTAGTTAACATAAAACTGGAATTTTCTTGCAAGGCTTGCTTTGTGGCTATTTTTGTGTCTAGTCATGAGTCCTCCTGGTTTCTTTGGCCCTGTTTCCCATTGACAGTGATGTGCTGTTTGCTTTAGTGATCACCCTGCAGAGAGAGGGAATGCTTCAAAGATTTATCTTTGAATCTTTTTCAGTCCTTAGGAGCAGAAAATTCTCTCACCATGATTATTCCAAGTGCAATAGCAGTGAGGCTGGTTGGATCTTATAGACAGCAGGTTTGTGCTCTGTGATAGAGAGCACAAATGGATATACATATATAAAATATGAAAAACTAAAATTCAGTCTGTGTTTGGGAAAAAATACTTAACTTATTTTTATTCACTGACCCTTTCTTAAGTTCACAAACTCTCTTGAACTGAACTGGCAACTGACAAGTTATTGCTGGAGAAGTATTTCAATTGAGTATTTTCTTATTCACTTAATTTTCATGTAATCACCAAAAGAAATTCATGATAAGTAATACTCCTCTTTTCTCAACATGTAGACAGAAAAAAAAAAATACAAAAGGAAAGAGAATATAACTATGTCTGTTCCAGCGTTTGTCATTTCAAATAACTGTGCTCTTGCTAATTGTGAAAGTGAAATCTTTTTCCCACAATAGACAGCGCAGTCCCACACCAGGTGTGTTTCCCATGCATCAAACACCACTTTAATGACAGCTGAGGTAATTTGGTATTGACTTGCTTACTTACATGCTTTTCTCTATGGCAGACAGTGTCTGATGTAGCAGGTCAGGACTCGCTCTCAGTGGTATGTCACTGATATGATGCAACAAGACTTAGTCCCAGCCAGTGCTGAGGAATAGCTCCCACTACTTGAGACTAACCATGTGTATGCACGAATCAAGGGACAATGTGGAACTTGTTCTCCTAAGAAAACAGTTTGCTTATTTGATGTTATCTGGCAGAAAAGGTATAAATGGATTTTTTTATTTCAGCTTCTTAGTCTTACGACAGTTTCGTAAACATTGTGTGAACATGGAGTTTTGGAGATAATAGGAAAGCATGCAATTTGCATGAAACTAAAACGGGATCTGTCTGAGAAAATAATTAGGCTTGGAGGAGAGGTTTTCCTTTGCAGGATGTTTCTGGAAAGAAAAATAGAACTAATGCTTATGTAGGGCCTCATATTACAGGTTCTTGTCTGTGATTGTCTAGAAATTGAATTAACCACTCTCTCGTGCATATTGTTCAAAATGTAACTTAGGAAAAGCTGCACAGAGGTTAGGACTCTGAAGGTCTAATAATCAGAAATAGTAGCAGAGGTCCTCACACTGGGAGAAGGGATGACTTGTGACAAGAGAGGAAAGGAGGTGAAGAGGGGAAAGAGAAATGTTAATTTTGGCAGTAGAGCTGACAGAATAGATTTGCCTCCAAGGTAAATAGTTGTAAAAGTGGGCCAAAGGGGTCTACTGAGTAAACAAATGGAAGTTTGTTAGTTCTTTCCAAAAATGATACTTTCTGTGTACACAGTGTAGGCAACAGAAGACAGAAAAGGAACTTGTTAGTCTTTTAATTATGGAAGACAATTACATATTGTTTTAATGCCACTATCAACTTTGGTTTTGCCTTCAGGAATAAAAGATCTATTGTTCATAAATACAGAAAGCTTACCAGTGATTATGACATTATTAAGGGGAGTTTTGTTATGTGTAAACCTGTTAGATTTCTTAACTATGCATTCTGAAATAAGTATGACATTTCAGGTTTTACAATCTAATATTTTTAGAAGAATGTTTTAGAACTTATTTTGATTTATGTTAATTACATGAAGTTTAGAAATTTTTAAAAAGAGCAATAAAAGTGAAGCAGTTTTCTAAAGACTCTTCACTGATTGTTGTTTTGTAGTATCTGTCATCCTGTAGTGTTGCGTGCTTTTCCTAAATAGGTAGGAAGAGTCCTGTAACTCCTTGGGGTTATTTTGGTTTTTGGGAGTAGAGGAAAGTTGTGTGATAGAGAGGGGGGAAAAGTTTGATTCTGGAGTATTAGTGGGATGTAACTGCAAAAATTCTCTCACAAACTAGTACAAATGAGAAGAAAATACCAAAATTTAGTGTCAAAATTTACGTATTTAAAAATTGGTTTTAAAAGTTCTATCTTCTTTTACTTAGAACTGACTCTCCATAATTTCTGAGGTTATATTTGTTAATTTTAATAAAACACATACTAGAGTGGAAAACTGAATGTGTATGGGGAGAGTTGCTGTCAAGAATTACTCATTTTGTCTCTGTCCTCATCAGAGCAAAATTTGAATATTGGAGTGGAGAAGAGAAAGGAGGTCGGGGGAGGACATGGGAAAGCACAGATTAGTATTATGGGGTAAGAAGAAGGGGAGAAAGAGTGGTAAAGATCAGAATGGGTTTGCAGGATTGGAGCGGGAATAACAGGCTTGGAAAGGCTTGGCAAAATTTGTTTTCAGGACATAGGGACAATTTGAAAACAGATGGAAGGCTGCTCCCTAATGATTTTCCTTTAGGTTTTCCAATGTACCTCACCTGGCAAAAATGCATGGCAGACCCTGTAAACTGAGAATTATCCACTTCTCATACTTGCTGGGCTGCCAGAGATACAGATAAGTCAGGGTGTAGCTTGTGGGAATCAGACTACCTGATATGAGAGAATCAAAGAGAAAAAAGGTGGGAACTGGTACTTTCATGGCACCAGTATGAGATGAGAATTACCTTCTTAGACAGCCTACACTGGAAAATGCTTGACTTACATGATGTAAACAAAATTATGCTGTGCTTTTACCTAGTAATATGTAATAAGCCACCCCAGATAAGTGTCTGTTTTGCCTGTACCGAATACCAGAATTTTTTTGGGGGGCATACCCTTTTGGTAGTGGAGGATGTATTACATGTATACATAAAACTCCAGGGCTAGAAAACCAGTTTATGTTCCTGATCTAAGGCAAGGGTAAACATAATTAAAGCTTACCAACATGCAATCTGTACCATAGGATTATATTAGGTTGACTGGGTTATAATGGACAAAAATCACAGAATGACAGAATGGATAAGGTTGGAAGGGACCACAGTGGGTCATCTGGTCCAACCTGCCTCAGGCAGGGTCATCCTAGAGCACATGGCATAGGATTGTGCCCAGATGGTTCTTGAATATTTCCAATGAGAGAAACTCCCCAAACTCTCAGGACAATCTATTCCAGTGCTTGGTCACCCACACAGTAAAGAAGTTCTTCCTCATGTTCAGGTGAAACTCTCTGTGCGTCCATTTTTGCCCATTGCCCAATGTACTGTGGCTTGGCAGCACTAAGAGCCTGGATCCATCCTCTTGACACCTGCACTCCAGATACTTACAGACATTGATGAGGTCCCCTCTCAGTCGCCTCAAGGCTGAACAGGCCCAGCTCCCTCAGCCTTTTCTTATAAGAGAGATGTTCCAGTCCCTTGTTCACCTTTGTAACCCTCCACTGGACCTGCTCCCAGAGCTCCATGTCTCTCTTGTGCCGAGGAGCCCAGAACTGGACACTGGACTTGAGAAGTGGCCTCACCAGGGCTGAGTAGAGGAGCAGGATCAGCTCCTGCAAAGAGCTGGCAATGCTCTTCCTAATATGGCCCAGGATACCATTGGCCTTCTTGCCACAAGGACATACTGCTAGCTCAGGGACAGCTTGCTGTCCACCAGGACCCTCAGGTCCTTCTTCACTAGCAGCTTTCCAGCAGGTTGGCCCCCAGCCTGTGATGGTCTCTGGGGTTATTTCTCCCCAGATGTGGGACACTGCATTTGCCTTTTCTGAATTTCAGACAGTTCTCTGCCCGTGTCTCCAACCCAGTGAGGTCCCTCAGAAGGGCTGCACAGCCCTCTGGGGTACCAGCCACTCCTCCCAGCTTTGTGTCATTAGCAAACTTGCCAAGGAGGCATCTGCCCCTTCATCCAAGTCATTGACGAGTAAGTTAAACAATATTGGGCCCAGTGTCGACCCTTGGAGGACACCCCTAGTGACAGGCCTGCAATTAGACCCTGTGCCACTGATTACCAATTCAAATATCCTGTGTAGAGAAGCAGTGAGTACTGGGTAGATGGAAGTGACAAGTTATATTGAAACGGATCAGACTGTGATCAAAGCAAGCCAAGACATGAGATATGCAGTAAAATGTTAATTCTACCAAAATCGGGACAGGGAATGGTTTTTAAATGTAGGAATGTACAATTTTCTTAAGATTCAGAAATGTCTCACTACTTTTTAAATAAAGTTTATTCCAACAAGTTATTTCTTTTTGAATGCCATTACACACTTCAAAGCACCCTGTGCTGATTTCAGTAACAATTTAGATTTTTGCAGCAGAGTGTAATGTCTTCTTGTGTGTGATGAGCCTGAACCAATGCTCTATACTCTTTTTTTCTTTGTCTTTCTAAATGTGTGTGGGCTGTAGATGGTTTTGTGAAGGAAAGGAACTTCAGAATTCCCCTGACATTCAGATCCATTCTGAAAGTGGAGGACTCCATTCACTAATTATAGCAGAAGCCTTTGAAGACGACACTGGACGCTATACTTGTCTGGCTTCAAATTCCTTTGGTTCAGATAGTACATCAGCTGAAATATTCATTGAAGGTAAGAAGCAAAATAATAAGATACTTGATGCATACAGAAAAGGGTAACTAAGCTGAAGTTTACTTTTGGTTCTGTATGTTGCCATTTGCTGTGGAGGTATTTTTATGGTATTCCTCTGCTTTCCTTTAACAGAACACTTTTTGAACATCACCTTATTTAGGTATTTCAAGGAATGTCTCAGGAATCAATGGGTAGATTGCTATTCATTTAGAGTAGAAATGAGGTAAAGAACGGAAAAGAAGGAACCAGTGGAGCCTTTGGTGTATGGTTAGCTTTTATGCAATACCCTCTGTAAATCACTAGTCAAAGATTTGATAAGTGGTACCAATAATGATTTTCATGACAACAACAATTCCTGTCTCAGTTCTGAACTGCCACTCAGTGCAAATACATGTGACTGCTCCAAATGAGGCTTCTCCAGGCACATGTAAATGTCCTATAATCCTTTATCTTTGGTACACTGATTTTTAAGTCAGGTTAAAGTCAGTCAGACTGGTTTTGCCCAGAAAACAACTGTTAGTTATTGTCAAAATATTTCTTGACTGCGAAATTAGTCATAATTCAAGTATTATTTTCTCTGGAAAAAAAGAATGATGACCATAAGTAAAATTATTAAATTATTTTTAGTGAAGAATTATATTTTAGGCAAGATTATAATAATTGAATACTGATTTTTATTTTAATGCATACATCTTTCAAACATTTTGGCAATATGTATTCTTTTACCAGGTTTGTGATTCATTAAAATTAATTTAAATGGTCAATTGAAAGTGCAAAATGAATTAACATAAGAAATAGTCATAACAGTTCTGAATAATGCCATACCAAACTTATTACATAGCTTTTGATTAACATAACACACTTTTCACTATAAATTAGCTAAATCATGACATATATGCATTTATAGGATTTTTTTCGTGATGCTATTTATTCTCAGAACTTTGCTATGCTGCTTTGGGATATAATAGCAAAATCCCCAAAACATGTCTGAATCTTACAGATTCTAGTAAGACTTTTTTCAACAGAGGAAAGCATGATTTCAGAAATACTCAGATGTAGTGCAAACACATAATACTATGTGAAGTTATGACAGAAGCAACAGGAAAAAAAGAAAGAGCGAGGTAGAGAGATACTGTGAATAGGAAGATTTGTTTTTTGACATCTGGTACAGTATTGCTATGTTGAAGTGCTATCTTGAAGTTTTGTGACATGTTACTTTGAAAGAGAGATAACTGTACAAGTCACTAGGCTCCTCACCTATGATCTTTAAGGAAACCAGATTGTCACACAAGCATTGCTCTGTATGTACATTAATAGTCTGACACTGATACATCAGACTTTCTCTTGTGCAGCAGGCCCAGCCACACAAGACCTGGTTATTCTCTGTTCTTACTAAATACTTTCATGTAGACCCACTTTGATGACTAGACATTTGGTTCTCACTTCTTACCTTTTGTGCTGCTTGTTGTTTTGATTTTTTGGTAGTATAAATTTTGTAAATAAATAGGGTAGTCAAGTATCCCAGTCCAATCTTTGTTTCATTGGAATCAGTCTATGTTATACTATGCATATTGATTATGAATTGCTTACGATTTGTGTTACAGATACAGCTCTCCCTAAATATGCACAAATTCTTTGAGGAAAAATATGTACTGCATAAATGGCTATAATAATTGCATGAAGTATCTCTTGTTAGGAAAAATTAAGACGAAAGGAATAAATGCTTTCAAATTTTTTTCTTAAAGTGAACTCAGGGCATTGCCAAACACATACATTATATGAAGGCTTCCACTGGCAAGAAATAGCAGTACATAAATGCTATATGTAGGTTAATATAAATAGTCTGAAATGTGAAGATCATGGGCAGCAAGTTTAGTCTGAATGTCTTGGTATACTGAGTGGTTCTTACTTAAGGTTGAAGATTTGTTATCTGTGTATAAGCCATATGTTTGCTTAAGCTTCAAGTTTTAAAATTTAAGTAAATAAAATCATACATTTCCAGCAGAGCAGTAATAGTCAGCATTTTTATTCCTTCTTTGGCCATATTTGCTTCAATATGAAGGAAGACAGCTAGGAGCCTAGGGAAAGCAGTTTGCAATTAAATTGGCATGGTTATGATTTCTCTAACAGTCTAAAGTACATAGTTACAATCTTTATCAGATAAAAAAAATTTGCAGTAGTTTTTTACAGAGGGTTCCCAATTCTTGAAGGAAATGCAAAAGTATCAAAGGTTTTTCTTCAGAATTTGAATATTAAATAAATCAGTAAAAGGTTCTGAGATTATTGAAAACACTTTCTTTTCCAGGCACCAGTTCTACAGATTCAGAGACTGAAAGTTTAATTTTCAAGTCAAAATCTGGAGCTATGCCACAGTGAGTGTGCAAAGTAGTACTAATGTTGTGCAAATGTTCTTAATAAGGGACACTGGAAAATCTTTAGTAGTTTAGGATCTGAATTAGTATCTTGGGTACATGTCTTGTCTTTTCTACTCTCATGTGATATAAATGTGTAGCATTTGAACTGTAGATTGTTTTAATGTGCATGTTCTGTCAGAGACATCTGGCCTTACCTTGACAGCAATTCTGTTGATAACAACTTTTCATATTCAGTAGTATCTTCAAGTTAAGCAAGTCTTCATTTGTAATCACCCAATCCAGTGCCTCCAAAGAAATATGTAGAGGACTACAATTAAAGAAACAAAATACATTTTAGTTAGTATTCTAAATCAGTACTTTTTATTGTGTGTGAAAGTGTAAATTAACCAAAGATTGTGTTCTACTCAAGCTTCCTCCAATGTTGATCTTTATGATTGATAATGACATATTTAAATATGTAGAAAATACAAGGTGGCTTATGGGTTACAAACTAACACATTCTCATTTCAGATCTTACAAAGTGCTTGCTCTCTTCTACTTTTCAGGGCCCAAAAGAAAACCACCTCTGTTTCCTTGACAATAGGATCTTCTACACCAAAATCTGGAGTGACCACAGCTGTTATTCAACCTATCTCTATGCCTAGTCAGCAGGTATTCTTAGAAATTAGAGTATTTCAAATTTTCTTTCAAAAATTCTAACTCCTGGAAAACTATCATTTTGAGGAATTACATTGTTGAACTATAAATGTACATTAATATATTAAGAATGGTTATTTTAAAAAATTAAGTATATGTCTAGTGAATGGGACATAAAAGTAAATATACATACAGATTCTTACACAGTGTGTATCAACACAGCATGTGACCATCAGACAGATCTGGTGTTGATGAAAATTACAGAGTTTATCACTTAATAGTTCCAGTCCCAAAAGAATGTAATACAAACTAATGTCTACAATACTTTTTAGCAAAAGTTTTGAATTTTGTTATTAAATTTAATATTGCTGTCATTTCTCTGGGCCTTCTGGAGGAAAATTAATTTCACTACCTAGAATTTAAGTATAGAAAACCAACGTAAATTCGTTTGTACTAAGATTTTAATGCCACTGTGGCTGACTTAGAGTTTCATATAAATCATAAAATACAAATAAAATAAAAATCTCTGTCTGTCTTTACATGGTAAATTCTTTTTCCTTCCCTAGGCTAACCTTGGCAAGCTTTTAGGTACCTGGATTTATTTATCATTGCATCAGTTAAGGCATGGAGTAACAGGAGTGGCAAAAATGCTTCAGTGCAGAAGATATACTTGAATGATATTAATAGGAATCAAACTCTCAAAATACTTCTAGGCAAAGACAAGTGGATACAAAATTCTCATTGGAAGTATAGAAACCTTCAAAGCTTGCATTTTTATTTCAGAAATTAAAAAATGTGAACTAGTGATGTCACTCAAGTGTGGTAGAAAGAGAACACCATTATTGTGCAGATATATGGAGGCCATGTCCCTGAAATCAATATTCCTTCCATTTTATAGCATTGTTGCATTGCTTTGCAGATTCAAAGTCCAACTTCATATCTGCACCATCTGGATGGACCCAAGCCTATCTATTCTGCACCCATCTTTACAAAGGTATATTTTATCTGTCGTGATTTTTGTATCATACTCCTGTAAGCCAAAAGGAAATATCAACATTATATATCCTAATGCAGGATGATTTTTATAATGTTAAAATGTTACAGTTTTCATTGTCCTTTTCAATATTAATGACTTCCTAAGAAAATACTTTTCCACTGCAACCATGAACTTCTTATGCATTCTACCCTATTAAAATCACTAGCGGAAATCCATGGATATTCTGTATGTGTTTGTCTTATGTCCATGACTGTTCTCCATTGATAAATCTTTGTAAAATATACCAAGGTAGGCACCAATTATATATCATAGTCATGATAAATTCTCATTCACAATAATATATCTACAGACAAGAACAAATAACACAGGCTTTTTAAATTTGTTTTAGAAAAAATAATCCATGCAGGTATATTAGATAAAAAAGCATCCCTCATTCAGAAACTACCAAAGCAATCAAATTTCTGCTCTTTTTTCCTAATCCTGGTATCTCTTGTCCCTGTAATCCATTATTAACTGGCTTAAGCCAGCTGGGACATACCAAACCTAAAAAACTTTCATTACAAAAGAAAGGAACCAGATACAAACAACAAAATATATACTTAATTCAACCTCCTGACATAAATTTCGTTCTATACAAACTTCAGGGAACAGCCCAAAGATTTTTAGGTTACCATGTAACAAATTTCTTTCGTATTTGATTAACTAGAGATCTATGAATAGTAATTAGGGATAACTCTGAGTTTAGACCTAACTGCAAGTGCTTTGCTGCATCAAGGTCTAAAACTTGGTTAATAAATTGGAAAGGAAATCAGACAGCCACTAGACTGAAAAAGATCCTTTGATTTAAAATAGATTGAAAGAGATAGAGAACAAAGGTATAAACAGTGACTATCACCTGTCAATTCTGTTACTTAAAATACTGTGTTTCTCCTCTCTCATTGCAGTTTTCTTTAAAGATTTAGACTTTTCCTGAAACATTTCAAATGTGTGTAAGAATTTATTACAGCCAGAATACTGTCTCAGAAGTTATCCATACACTAGTTAATGTATCCTAATCATATTTGTGTCATCTAATTTTGCTTGGTTTGTTATTCATGGCTTAGAGAAAAACAACTCCACCTTTTAGAATGGGACCTGAAAGCAGCACAGCTACTCTCTCAGGATAAAGTCAGTCAATGTGTAGTTAGTTCCAGAATTTTTATTTAACTTTGTGGAAGAATAAAAATTGCAAGTTCAAACTGCAATGATCTGCTTATGTTAGTTTGAGGATTTAAATATTTCTACACCTTTCCCATTTTTGGTCTTATTAAGAATATGTTTGAAGTAACCTATTCTATCATTTTAAACTATATAGATGATATATTAAATTTAATCAGAATGAAAGAAAATGCTTATTGCAAAAATGTAATGACACAATAAAAGTTGAATTACAAAGGGAATAAATGATATTTTAATAATATAAAATACTCCTTGTTCATTTGAATTGTGATTGCTGTATTTCAGGAGCTACAAAACTCCACAGCATCTGAGGGACAAGTCGTGGTATTGGAATGCAGGGTCAGAGGACTCCCTCCCATTCACGTTAAGTGGTTTCGACAAGGCGTTGAAATTCAAGATTCTCCAGACTTCAGAATTCTCCAAAAAAGTAAGGCAATGTCATGTTTTAACTTAAATGAGCAACTGAGCACCACACAGGTGCTCGTTCACTCTCCCCTGGCATCTTGGGGAAGTGACTTGGAAAAGTAAAAGTGAGAAAACTCATGGGCTGAGATAAAGACACTTTAATAGGGAAAGCAAAAGCCACACAAGTGAAGCAAAACAAGGAATCTTTTCACCCCTTCCCATGGGCAGGCAGGTGTTCAGCCATCCTCAGGAAAGAAAGGTTCCATCATGTGTGACAGTTACTTGCGAAGAAGAGTGCCCCAACTCTGAGTTCCCCCTTCCTCCTTCTTCACCCAGTTCCATATGCTAAGCATGATGCCATGTGGCATGGAATACACCTTTCATCAGTGCAGGTCTTTGCCCTGGCTGTGCCCCTCCAAACTACTTGTTCATCCCCAGCCTCTTCACTATCGGGGAGGTACAAGTAGCAAAAAAGACCTTCATAACAAAAAAGTCTCTCTATTATCAATGCTGTTTTAAGCACAAATCCAAAATATGGCCCCATATCAGCTACAGTGAAGAAAATTAATTCCATCCCAGTGAAAACCAGCACATTCCTCACCCCTTATTCCGCACCATTCATGTCATGGTCAAGTCCCATGGTACCCAATAGATCCTCATTAACCACCACCCCACTTCCCGTCCTTTGATCTAATACACAGATACCATTCCCATATTCTGTGCATCACCACTGTAAAATTTCACAAAATGTACATTGACTTCAGTCCATGACTTTGGGGTCCATCTGTTATGGTAATCCCTGAGGACAGGACAGGTGGTGTATTGCATGGAGTTACTGGACACCAAAACCAGTCCAGGTCAGATCACTGTTGCCCTTGCACTGCTTCTTGTGAGGACTTTTCCTCCATTGGTTCATGGGGTTCCTGGTATAGTAATTCCTATAACATGCATCTCAAATCACAGGTTACAACAACTTTGCAATCTTCACTCTTGGTCCCATTGTGCCAGACCACTGGGCTTAACACTGGAATTAACTCCTCCCCTTGTTCCTAGCCTGACTATCAGCAGGGAGTTCTGGCTGTTTTCACACCAGGTGCAATCAGTTCCAGATGTACTGGACACCGCTCCAACTGAAAGCCAACTTGGTCTGCACTCTGCTGCCAAAGGGATTAAAAAAAATGCATTGGTGATACCAGTTTGGGCATACCACCTGGCTGCCTTGGACTCCAGGACATATTGAAGTTCTAGCACATCCGGCATGACTGCACTCAGTCAAAACCAGCCCAGACAATACTCTGAAGTGGCAACCTTTGATACAGGGTGGGGGAAAATGACATTAGTTTGTCAGGATTCAGTTTTAGATAGAGTCCTTTCTTCTTCCCATTTCACTGCTAGTGGCTAGAAGTAATAATTGAACCACTGCTATTGACAGACAGTTTAAATCTTGATTTTTGTAACGTCTGAACAGTTTTGTACTTATTTACAGTATTTTGCTGTTTATTGATGTAATCTCTAACACCATTTGTTTTGTTTGTTTCCCCTCCTTATGATGTGATATGCAGAGCCACGATCTGCAACTGAACCTGGTAAGAATCATATGAGAAACTAATTTCTTCTTTCACTAGTTCTTTGAATTTGTACTGAAGCCATAAATAGAAAAGAGTTTCTGCTGAACACTGGTAAAACGAAACCCCCTTAAAGACAATGCTACTTTATCACACCTTCCGTACTGTACTCTGTCCTTTACATCAATTCCTTTATTAGTTAAACAGTAGATTCCATTTAAACCAATAAAGAGAGTCTCACAGCTTAAATTTTGAAGCAAACTTCATTCCCAGAAAACAAGCAGTTTGCATGCTACTGAGGAAAAAGAACAAGTGCCCTGAAATTCCATTACCCCAATTTATAAGAATTTCATGACACTCAACCACTAAAGGCTAGTTTTGCCAATTTAGCTTGGCAGATGTGAAGTGTCTCAATTCAAGTATAACCTGATCCTAAAAAACCCAACATCAAGTTTCTCTAGCCTATTCACAAGATAAAAGTCCTAGATTTCATCAAGTAAAAAGTCTTCTTCCGGATATTGGTGTTCTCTGTCTGCTTCATTTTCCCATTGTACATCATTATATGCTGGGGTAATTTCTTGAATAGTAAGTGCATGCTGAAAGACTCAGAATTTTTTTTTCTTTAATGTTTCTAAATCAAACAACATGTAGAAGAGAAGACGGTGTTACCCTCTGAACCTTGCTTCAAAAGAGTGGCCACTTGTGCTTGAATACTCTTGAATTTGGAGAGAGATCTAATTCTGAAGTTGATAAATACAGAAAACTTTTCTCTCTAGGGTCTGGGTATTTCCAAAGTGTGTTTCTGAACTGGAGGTGCTTAGCAGTGAACTCTGAGGGGTCACACTGGCAGACAGGACAGACTTAGCAGCTGAATGATGTTTGTAAAGTAGCACTGTGACTATGAGTATATAAGCTAGTAAAAAGCTGTGAAGGGATAAATCTAGGGAAAATACAGCTTTCCTTTAGTTTTCATGGAAGCAAGAGGAGGGAAAGAGGGAAAATGGCGCTTCTTTTCTTTGTCAGTTATTCTCTCATTGTCTTAACTCTTCACAAAATCCCCGTACCTGTTTTACTTCCTGTCTATTATACATATACATTGCACACATGCATGCTCTATCCTAGCTGTTAATACTGTTAGTCATAGTGAGCAACATCATCACCTCCAGTAATAGTTGATGTCCTCAATGACTTGTGTGACTGAATGGTTTGATTTATGGAGGCTTGAAATTTGAGCCATGTGAAGGAAAGAAGAGTATTGCAAAACACTAGTGTATCTTGTTCAGTCTTACTAGGAGCTTCTTTTCTACAAAATCACTTGAACTGCTTTCATTTTGTCCTTTAACATGACAGATAGTATCTGAAAGGATTGAAAATTCACACAAAAATTTCTAAGAAGTATAAATATACTAGTGTATCTTAGGGGTTTTATTTTTAATATCTAATTGAAAACTGTTCTGTCAAAACTCACAATCATCAGTAATGTTTGCCTAATTTTGGTAATTTTTTTTACCTCTTCATCCTCTTTAGTCAACATAACATGTATAATGCTAGATGAACTAAATATTTTAGAGGAGGAATGCAGTGTTATCTAGTAGAAAGGAGAAGCACTTTTTTTGTAGAAACAAAAGGTTCAAATTCCTTTGTCTGAATAGTTGAGTACAAAGGAAACTGTATATTATGCTTCTTGCTAGTTGATTTTTTTTCATGGGCAACTAAGTAATTTCCATATTGTTAGCTGCAAGGTTTGCATAGCCTGTATGACACATACTGCTGTAGAAGTAAGAATGTTCATGTTAGTTCACAAAGCTATCAACTTTCATAACCTGCAATAGGGAATAGAAGGTGAGATTCAGAGTCCGAGAAAATCATTGCTTTGCTGGCCCTCTCACAATACCTGCACTATCCTGTTGATAGTGCTGAATATTGTCTTTCCCGTTTCTAGTTATTTTGCAGACCCTGGGAGAAGATACCCGAAGCCTTTTAGAGAGTACTAGGGAATGGATTCTCATATGAAAGTACATTTCTTGAGTTTTCCCATATACAGAAAGTATCAAAGTATCTCATACCATTCTCAAAGTAGGTGGCAAGGCAAGAATAGGAAGGCATCTCAAAACACGATTTTGGTATCTGTATTGTTGCAGCATAATAGACATTACAGTAGTGAATGCCTGACAGCAGTCTGACTGGTTTGTTGTTGGATTTTTTGTTCCATGCCTGTAATTATGTTGTAATATATATTTATGAGCATCTTTCCATTACCAAAGATGTGTGAAAGAGTTTCAGTTCAGTATTTTGTTCTCCCTGGATTCATTGAGCTAAATACTATCCCTTCAGATTTATGCACTCATCTGTTCCTACTAAGCCCTATTCAATAAGGTGCAGTGTCTTACTCGCTACCAAAATTAATGACAGTACACTTACTGGCTTACTTGTGTAGGAATTGGCACTGTCCATGCAAAAGGAATGTAAATAAAGTTTAGGCAAAATGTAAATATTTCCTTTTGGCATAAATATTGAGCAATTGTTATATTAGTTGTAATTCTGGTAATAAGTAACACTGGGTTTTAGGATGTCATGATTATTTTTGAAATTTCTACAACAGGAAGCTGGATATGGGTATCAGAAACGTAATAGGTTCAGCACTGGTTTGTGATGTAATTCATACTCTTAGAAGCCAGACTAAACAATGCATGCAGAGGAAATTGTTCATAAGCAAACACACAACTACTGCTCAGTGCAGATGGTGAATGCATGTGCAAGACTGTTAGGAAAACGTGTGTATGCTAGATAAGAAGTCAAAATTTTGAAAGACAGACATTTTTCTAACACATCCATGTACAGCATCTATGGAATTTTACGTCAGTTGTAACAGGTTGTAGTGTGACTTTAATTTATGGTTGTCAACAAAAGTCCAACCATCAGTAAACACATTACAACACTCAATAACATTGGTTATCCTTTGATAGGTCAGTACTAATGATATAAAAGAAAAATGTTGCATGAACTCACACAGGTAAGAAATTAAGAAGCAAGCGGGGGTTTTTTGGCTACCTTTTATTTTGCACATTCTATCTACTATAATGTGTTTTGCACTCCTTTTTCTGTCTAGACAGAAATCAGTTTGCATCACAAATCTCTCCAGACTGCTTTGTGAATGAATAGCTAGTCAGATTACTTAAAGACAACATCACAGTTTGTCAAATTACCTGCTCTGTACTTCTTTCTGGGACATTTTGACTTTATACTGATTGAATCCTTCAAAGAATGGGCTGCCTGAGAATGAAAAATCCCATGGAATGACTTGCCAGCTGTTGATATTTTGACCATTACTCAGCTGTCTGGAGACAGCCACAAACTGTATTAAATTACTTTAGAACGATTGTCTAATGGCATTTAAGAAGAAAACTATATGAAGTAATTTTGCTTAAATTGCCAGGGAATTGCCACATATACATGCTTTTTTTACTTAAGCACAATACTGTGTATGTTCACCAAACACATCTCAAAAGATAGTCACTACTTCTCTTAGATTGTTTTCTTGATCCCTGTTTGACTTCTGTGTTCAAGTTTCAAGTCCAGTTGTAAAGTAGCTCCCTTAGAAATTCCCCCTCTATTTCTGCATAATGTTTGAAACTGACTATATATGGCAAATGCTACAGAAATCCTTACTCCCTGCCCACACAAAGAAAATAATCTTTCTGGGTAGCTGATGAAATTTGAAACACTGCAACTCTGGTAGGTTAGCATGCATGTTGGATCCTTGCATTTTTTTAGTGAAAACAAAGAATTATGACTAAGAGGCTGTCTCCTTCTTTCACTGCTGAGCAGCAAAGATGGGCTTGGAGAAAACACTCTCCAGTGAGCCATATCTTGAGACACCAGATGAAGAGAAAAACTGAAAATGTGCTGAAATTCTTCTTCATTAAAGGTGGTTTGATCAACTTAAATGCTATTGCTTATCAATTACATTCTCAATTGTACTCTGTGTTCCCAAGATACCTCCAGAATTCTAGTCCTGTCAGTAGCTTCATCTTAAGTCTGACTGCTATGACTGTCCTTGCTTGTTGATGCTTCCAAATTCAAAGTAAACATCTGATCCTTTTTGTACTATGTGATTTTAAAAAATAAATTGCTGTTATTCCTCACCAATTTTAAACCTTTAAAGCTTATTGGAGTACATTAATCATCACAGTTAGGTTGCTGAATACATTGATTTCAGCTTTGATGTATGTACCTCACTAGCTGGCTTAGGCACCTACAACATCATAACTGCCTTAGTGTAAGCTTTAGCATAAACTTTTCCTTGACATTGATAAATGGCTTAGTTTCTCCTCAAACCTGAGCACTGTGTTAGGGGCTAAAGTCTATGTTGCCATAGCAGTATTCCTATTCATCGTAGCTGAGCTGGCTAGATAGCTGACGTCTTGGTCACTGATTACAAATAGTAACCTAGGCTCTATTAAATAATCCAGAACTGCTGCCTGACTGGGTGAAGGTGTATGCAAGAGTAATCATCAGAAACAGGTACATCAAATACATTTTTACAATATGTTATTGCAAGTTCAGGCACTTACAGCTCTCCTATACTACCATTTATTATGCTACTCTGCCTATTCAGTTCTCTATTTTCATGTCCCCATTCTCTTTATATAGAAGATTCACAGATACCTAGATGAGAAGTTACCTGATGGGCCTATTGCTTTGCCATTAAACTGGAGTTAAGGGCTTGGGGAATATGAGGGAGAATAAGAGACAAGTTGTCTACAATTTGGCAGAGCTGTGTTTTGTTGGCTTTTTACCAGGAAACCACCACTGTGACTGCCTGCTGTCTCTGTGTATCAGAAAACTTATGGCTTTTAACCTACATCTATGAAAATAGCTCTATTCATTGCATAGCAATGAACAACTACTAACAAAAGACTACTTTATTCCCCAAACTGTAAGTACATTACAGTGGAGGAAGCTAATGGTCACATTTGGAGATGAAGTTGCAGATGTAAGAACTACTCTACCTTTAGTGTAATACAAAGAAACATTCTGAAGTAAACACATTACCAGTGATGAAATTTGTTAAAATGCAGCGGTTTTCTCTCTTACCAAAGTTTATTCTTCCTAATGGACTTGTGAACCATAAAGGAAAAGAATTATTCTGTAAAATGTAATCTTTCTTTCTAAATAACTGACAAAACAGTCAAGTACTTGCATGCCTAAGCATTTTACATGTTTCAGTGAACAAAATGCTTTTGTATTCATTTAGTCAAGTGTTAAATATGTTTTAAGGCCCTGAGAACAGCATTTCAGAGCTGCTTTCTGGAACACATTTCTGTGATGAAATTATTTGTCAGCTGGTGATTGCGGGGAAGTAGAACAGACATTATTTACTTCAAATTTTCAGATTCTACTTAGCACAGTAATAGAAAGAAAAGTAATTACATAAGCCAGGATGTAAAGCTAGAAAAGTACTCAGAGCACTGTGCATCCAGAGTGTGTTAGGGAAATCTTTAAAGAACTTATTCTGAATTAGTATTTTATTTCTGTAGTAGCAAGGACCTGGAGGTCAGCAATTCTTGGTTTGGACGAGGTAAATTGATAAAGAAGATGGTAATGTGTTGTTCACACGTGCTTTTTGCCCAAGCTGCCTTTTGATTTGTTCTTAGGTTTTTTACGTTTTCAGTTTAGACAGTTTTCTCATGATTGTTCACAAATGTGTTGTAGTTTGCTCATCCGGTTGCAAGACTGGGTTTTAGACTCTGATTATTTTTGTCATTAATTTACTTTCCTTTTTTTTTTTTTTTTTTTTTAAAAATTTTTTTTTTTCTTTTT